>NQLW01000071.1:3327615-3360131 GCA_002312845.1 Kalanchoe fedtschenkoi
GCGTCTGGGTGAGGGGAACGATAAGTGGAGCCGGTTCGAGAAGGCGTCTGATCTTCCTGATTAAGGCTCGGATCGGATTTGGGGACTGCAACCGTCTTCGGTAATCGTTTTGTGACCATATCCCACATTCACTAATATGGAGTGCAATATGACAGAAACTCACTATACATAAATAAATCATGACTTTAGCAAAATCAAGTTAAAATTTGGCTAATAATTTGTAATACTCAGTCTGAGTAGTGAAATTCATTTTATTGATGAATGATGCTTGGACTTGTTTATAAATTTTTTTAGCCTTTGTTAAGGTGTAGATATAAATGCAACAAATTTATTTTTTAAAAATTATATTTTTATTCGGTTAATCGGTTAACCGGTTAACTGAAAATTTATATATTTTTAATTGTTAATCGAACCGAATTTTTTGGTTAACCGAACTGAAATTTTTGGTTAATCGAATTCGGTTAACCGTGGATAAAATTTTCGGTGAACCGATTTCGGTTAACGATTTTAATCGTATAGTGAACACCCCTCACATGGTCAATTTTAGATTTACAAAGTACTTCTCCAGTACCCACATCTGATGGATAATTATTGTGTTTTAAACAACTTTTATTTGATACCCTGTTATGTTCTCCAGTACCCACATCTTTGGCACTGTCTGCGCCGGGTTCATTATTTTTTTCTCATTTGATTAATATTATCAACACCGAAGCCAAACCTAAACCTGCAAATGAACAGGTAGGAGGCATCCTGATTGATATGCTGCCACTAACAGGAAGGGTTCTTAAGTATGTCTGCTGACTTTGCGAACACCAATAGGTTAGTACATTATATATTCAGGTTCAGACTATTGAGGCTTCCTTCCTCATCAGTTGGAAATTGTGAGAGTGATAACTTTGTTCCATCTAGTGGCTCTCAGCTCTTGCTTCCTCATGTTGTTCAAGAGACTGACCTTGTATACATATATATATATATATATATATAGGGTAGAGATCAGTTGAGAATCTCTTTATGTTGAGAAATTTGTGGATAATTCTGGACCAATCATTTTATTTCCTTTTTTAGGTTTATTTATTATGCATTACTTATTATATAAGACTCATTAAATGTAATAGATATGGAAAGTGTAATTATGTGTTATTATATGAGACTCATTAAATGTAATATTATGAATTTTTATTCAAGTTGACATTTTGTAATTATTGCATATTCTTATCTTCTTAGTCTGGAATCGACCAAGTGCATCGCAATTGTGATTTATGCCTACCAATGATAATTCGATTTTCAATTTGAAATTGGGTTTGTGTACTGTTAGTGTTGATTTGTGATAGTGAACATGTTCACTACCAACTGATTCACCCTATATATATATATATATATATATATATAGTAGGGATCCGGTGTAAACACATTTTTCGTTGTAAATAGTGGATAATTTCTAGCCACTCATTTAAGCTTAATCCAAAGGTTAGATAAGCATGTTTTTCTAATGTTGAAACCTTTCACATGTAATAAATACAAAATAAGTATAAATATAAAAAATTAAAAAATTAAAAAAATTAAAAAATTAAAAATGATGAAAAATTCCAATTCACGAGGTGGTCACATTACAGTTTCTGTTCACCACGATTATGGTGAACAAATAATTCATCATTACAGTTTCTGTTCACCACCATGGTGACCATGAAAATCATCCCTCACCTTTAGGATGATTTCCATTTCTGGCAGATCAGACTTCTTAGGGCATCTTTAACGGAGGTTCATGGAAGAGGTTTATGTCAGAATATAAAGCTTACCTGGCATGAAGCTCCGTTGTGGATAATCGTTTATGCTCGTCTGACATGATACCGCTTCACACAGATGATGCGCTCCATAGACCTAATACGGCGTTTCTAACCTGAAAACGCCGTATAAGGTATAGAGTTTATACGACGTTTTTAGGTTAGAAACGCCGTATATGTTATTGTCGAATGTTTTTACGGCGTTTTTAAGTTTTAAACGCCGTATATGCATTTAGGGTTTTTAAAATAATTTGGGCTGGGCTTATACGGCGTTTTCATATAATAAACACCGTATATAGTTATATTTAAATATTTAAATATTTTATAGCCGTTGTAGTTTACGTTAAAAAATAACCGTTGAAATTCAACGTCCAAATTTTTTTTTACCGTTACAGTGAGTTTAAAAAAATAAAAAATTATTAAAATTAATTTTTTTTCACTATAAATACTCAAATAATTCACACACTTCACCTCATCCCTTTCATTCTTTCTCAATATTTGAAAATTCTCAATCTCTTGCAACATACAAATTTTCTTAGGTCATATATTTTTTAAATGAGTGATAATCCATTTCGAGGAGGATTCATGAATTTCATGAATTCTCCAAATTTTGGAAATTCACCACCTTCATCCAATTCCAATTCCAATTCACAAAATTCTCAAATTCCTCCTACTCACAACCAATTTCCCGCTACACCTCCTACTCCTCAAGATATTCATTTTATGAATTCTTCTTACCCACCATTTTCATATCCTTTTTTTCCTAATTCTTTTCACCCATTTAATCCAAGTTACTATGCTGGATATGGGCAAAATATTATGTCACATCCTTCAATTGCTTCACATCCTAACCGACCAACGGAAGGAGATCAAGATCACGTAATAGTGGCTGAAAATGAGGTTCCACCCACTGCTACACAAGAAAAAAGTAGTCGTTCTGTCAAGTGGACTGCTGAGGAGGATGAGATGCTGATCAGCGCATGGCTAACCATAAGTAATGATTCTGTAATTGGAAATGCTCAAACTAGAGGGAGCTTTTGGGGTCGTGTGACGGACTATTTCAACACGTACCGCAAGACCAAAATCGAAAGAGAAGAATCTCAAATCAAGCCACATTACTACTTCTTAATGCCACAGGTAAATGAATTTAATGGTTATCATAATCAAATTGTATCTGATCATTACAGTGGGTGGTCAGACAAGCAAATAATAGAAGCAGCGCGATTGAATTGGAAAAATGTACATAAGAAGAAAGAGTTTCCATATATGCATATTTGGGAGATGGTGAAGGATGAACCAAAGTGGGCTGCACAAATTGAAGCGCAAAATGCATCAAAGAAAGCCAAGACAAGTGAATCTGAAGTATATACCTCATCATCAAATCGTGATGCCGATGAGTACTCTTATGGAGGTAATGAGTCAGAGAGTCGTCCAATTGGTCAGAAGGCTGCTAAACGAAAAGTATAAGAAAAAGGAAAGAAGAATGTCACTGAATCAGTGAATGTTGAATTCGAAAACCGATGGAAAAGGTTCGAAGAATTTCAGGCTCAAAAACTGGCTGTTCTTAACGAAATTAAGAACAAAGCAAAGGATAATACGCTCTGTGCTGACTATGAGATATTGATGAAGGACACGACTACAATGAGTGACCAGCAACTTGCCATTCACAATCATATGTGCTCAATTATCAAGGCCAGACATGACATTCCTTAATTTTCTGATTTTGTATTTTTTATAAATCTCAAAAAATAATACAAATAAATATTCACAATATAGTAAAAAATTTAATAAATTGGAAGTTAGTTTAAAAAGTATAAAAAATGTAGTATGACAGGTGGGTCCCATGCGCAGAGTTGTATGAAGGTTTATGACTATGGGTGAAAGATTTATAAAAATGAGGTTTATGAAGATAATGATGTGGCATGACACAAATCACATGTGGCATGACACAAACCTACTTTTCAGGTTTATGGGTTAAAGATGCCCTTAGGACTTGGGGGGTTGCTACCAAACTTGCGGACCAGGAGCCTGCAGCATGGTAGCAATACAAGGTAAAGTACAGCCATGATAAACGGAGCAGCAATAAGCCATCCCAACAACACATGGAGGACACTTTGAAGAACTTGGTAGGAAGCTTGACCAGTCAAAACTTTCTTTAAAGCATCAGGTGTTAATGGAAAGTACTGTACTCCAGTTATGAATTCACCAAAGCGCAAGAAAGGTACATTCAAACTTATTTCAATTGGTGTGATAACAAAATTTGCAAGCATCACACTTGGAGCATGACAAAGAGGTCCAAGTAGTGCAATGGCAACTCTAGAAATATAGGGACTCCACATATCGGAAAAATACCCAAGGTGAAGCCAACGACAGCAGATAACGCTAGCTGGTCGGGTTCTGTGCCCCTGCGGAGTATCTGAATAAGCGGATCCACGACTTTGAGCTGAACCCAAGTCCAGATCTTGTTCAAAACAATCATTTTGATGAGGTGGATCCGAATCCAGCAAGCTGCTGACTTTAGGGTTTATGCTGTCTGCCTCCACCACTGCGCCTCACGCTTTTCCCATTTCATTTCAACGGAGGTGTTTTTGAATCGCGCGACAAATTTTTGACGTGGCCATTCGCTGCGCCCAACGGACGGACATACCCGACCTTTTTCACCAAGGCGATTTCACCTCCTTATTCTTAAAAATTCTAAAAACAAACCACAGACTGCGGCTTCCTCCCGAATCGACGACGTCATCTCATCCTTGGCGCCTCCACCGCTGAATCTGGAGCTGAGATACGGAATGATTACGGATCTCAAGCGGTGAAAGAATGACTCAGACTCGATGAGGCTCGAAACGTGGTCGATGGCACCGACATCGGAGGAGTCAGCCGAGAATTTGGAAAAGGGAGAAGAGGATGAGGACGATAAGGTGGAGGCCGGGGCAGTGAAGCACGGGCAGGGGAGGGAGTTGTCGCAGTCGGAACAGAGGCTTCTGTGGCGGTCACGGAGGCAGACCGGGTAGACTCCGCTACGGTGCCGCCGGGATGGATGCTTGTCCGAGAAGGAGGTGGGACAGACTTCCCTCAAACACGAGAAATTAGGGTTTTGGGAAGCATACCTTGGGCAGGGGAGGGAGTTGGCACAGCTGGGAAAAGACTTATTATAGTCATTAGATCTAATTAAATGAAAGGCGGTGATGAGTCAACTATTACAATGTAATTATCTTTTATGTTTGATTCCTTGTCTATATATATATATAAATATAGGGAAAGGATCCGTTGAGAATCTACTTACGTTGAGAACCGTTGTGGACAATTCTGGACCAATCATTTTCTTTCGTTCTTTAAGTTTATTTATTATGTTTAATTTATTATGTAACACTCATTAAATGTGACAGATTTGGAAAGTTTATTTATGTATTATATATAATTAAGTATCATTAATGTTTTATTTTTTGTAATTGTATTTTCGTATTTTGTCGGCTTTCTTGAATTTTTTTAAATTTTTGGCAGTGCACTTTTTTTATTGTATAACTGACGGTGAACATATTCACCGTAAAAAATTAGTATTCAATGGTGAACATGTTTACTGTCGAAACCCCAACTATTTCTTGATATTGCGGAACAAATGTTCACTACAAAAAAATACACAAACTAATATAAAGGTAAAAAAATCAGTAATTTTTAAAATTTGAAACCATGTTCACTATTCAAATTATGTACAAAAATGGTGAACATTATAGATTAACGAAAAAGTGAATAATTATAATGGTGAATATTTATCCACATGTTCACTATTCACTGTGAACATAGCATGTTCCGAGATAAACCATGCTAAAACCACCATGATCAATGACCTTTGACAAAAATACCTATAAGCACTAGCAGCGCTGGATTAGAAAGGTGATAGAAAGAAACTTCATTCATCGGCGGAGTTGTTGTGGCGCGGACTGAGGTGGAGTTTCCAATCTGAAGAGCCATCTTTATGCCTAAAAGTTTGATTTTGACCAACTCGAGGCATCAGAAGGTGATCGATTTCGCAGTGGTGAAGCTGGATCTAGGCTTGACTTGGTCACGCCGGCTCAGATGTGGCTTCATAGGCTTTACGGTGGATGACGGCGCGGCTGCCTTCCGCTTTAGGGTCAGCCAAAAAATAGTAGATGACAACAATGGTGAAAAATTGGCTTGAGATGGACGCTATGGCTGTTGACTACCTCGAAATGGATGGGATGAAGGAAGGAAGAACCGCCCATTAATTGACCGAGTAATAAATACGAGATTAAGGAGGACAGATAAAGCAATTAAATATATAATTGAAATTAATTGTTCTTTACAAATCATGAAAGAATTTATGAAAAAATATTGTTACCAAACATGATTATGAACCATGATAAATAAAGTTAAAATAAGGAAATATCGTAATCAAAACACGATCATTTTGAACAAAAAATGATTGGTCCACGTTTGTCCACAAGGTTCTCAACTTAAGGAGGTTCTCAACTGATCCAGCCTCTATAAATATATAACCATCTCTGCTTGATTAATTGTAAATCAACTAGCATGTAGAAGAAAGTTGAGTCTTATTAATGATTTATTTATGTTTGTATGAAAACTGATTTCATCTCAAAATTCGTTTCGTGAGTGAAAAAAAGAAAATAAGTTAAATGAAATGTTTTGATCAATGGTGGAATGGGTTCATGTCATTTTTTCCGACATATATAAGTCAAAACATCACTGAAACTTGTTGAACCATCTATGTCAGTCTTGGATGGGTTCTCATGGATGAGGCGTTAAGGAAGGTATCCTCAAATACAACTAACAACATACACTTACAAAATCTAATGTTAAACCGACCTGGTCTGCGTACTTGTCGAGGGTCTCCTCCTCTTGCATTCACAGAGCGTCAAAGTCATTTTTGAACATCTGCAACCGTGCTTCTTTAACCGATCTACTCTAATGAATCTCATTTTGAAGCAATCACAAACCTCATTCACCAACTTCTTAGTTGCCACTTGCATGAGGAGATCCTCTGAGAGAACTTGGAAAAGATGCGACCTTGCCTTCTTATCTTCTTTGTGTCGACGGCTCACCTTTAGCAGGTTCGATTGCCTCCCAGATGCTTTGATCTTCTATCACGACTAAACGTAGGACCAGTATCTCACTACCAGAGATATATGACGAAACACTACTAGCTCACACTTAATTAAGAAAGAAGAGAAGGAATTGTTGCTATTGTTATGTTTTTAATGAGAGCAAAATAGCCATATTTATACTGTACATAAAAACTAAAAATGGAAACCAACAATAATTAAGTATATCCTACAAATATTGGATCTCAACCCAAATGAAACTAAATATTCTAAATCTTTCTAAAATTGAAGATTACTTTTTAAAATATTCCAATGAATAATATTAATATGCATCTCCTGAGAATATCCATGGAATCTTCAACTTATTAAGTCACTCCAAGGATAAGACCCAACAAGCAGTAATTAAAGCTGTCACATTTAATAAAATTATACCCCCTATTACCACGCTTCTTACTGAGAAGCGGTTGTAATATGTGGTGACCTATTACCACCATTCTTACTTTGAAGCGTGATAAGCGTGGTAATAGGTGTACCCTATTATCACGTTTTTTTTTTAAGCGTTGTAATAGATGGTGCATCTATTACCTCGTTTGGTACTCAGGCTATTTAGGATGCTCACATTTATCACGCTTTCCAAACGTGGCAAATGCCTTTAAATAAGTGTGGTAAAAAACCATAATCTGTAGTACTTCATTTTGTTCTCTTACGTTGTATAAATCTGAGAATCATAATCAATATTCAATACTCAAAATAAAATTTGAAGTAACAAATGACTACATTTTTATTTAAATTAGATAATTTAGTAAAAATATAATTATTTTTATGTATATATATTGTTGAAAATTTTATGTTTTTCCATCTTGTTTGAGGGCCTAAATATGAATCAAATAACTGATTCAAATTATTTATATGAATTATAAAATAACCAAAAATAACATTATTATCATATATTAAAGAATGAGTTATTTTTCTGGCATACATATTATTTAGGGAAAAAAAGCCGTGAACTATCAATACTTACTCAATTGCAGTTCGAATTACCACGATTTCCAAAAAATGTGCGATAAAAAAAAATTGACTGATTTTCTAAAATAAAATTTATTGTTATACTCATATTATCACAAGACTTAGATTAGTGGGTGAAAATTACGTCGTCTGACAATCAAAATACATACTATCATTTTCCGCACATAAACAAAACGACATCTTTTCATACTCAATCATCCACAATCTTTAATAAATTTAATAAGATCAAACAAATTGATCTTAAGCATCAATAAAAATCAGTTTAATTTTTTTCTTCATCGCACCCTTTTTGAAAATTGTGATAATTGAGACCGTAACTGGCTAAGTGCTGATAGTTCAAAGTCTCTATTATTATAAGGGGTATACTTTTTATCTTGTTCACACCCCTCGAAATTTCAAGACTGGGAATGTCTAAGCCTCACACTACCAGAATTTAACAATTTTGAGGATTAACATTATCGAGGGTGAGGCAGCTCGAAAAAAACTTTCGGATGCGTATCGGACACTTCCACGGTCAGTAACGGGCTGAGTTTGGGTGACGGATCTGTGCAGGACTTGTTTCGGATCGACGGCGGATATTTTTAGGGTTTTATTTTTCGAATGTACTGTGCAGCGAACTCGGGCGAAAAGCCTTTGGGTGTGTTTCGGACTTATTCCAGACAAATATCGGGGATCAATTTAAATTTTATATTGATTAAAATTTTTTCGGACAATTTTCAAACATCTTTCGGTGTATTAATTTCCGGTTTAGTTTTTGAATTTTTCGTTTTTTCAAATCTTCGATATTTATTCGGCTTTTGTGTCAGTTGTTTCGGGTATTTTTCAGTTTTGTAATAAAAAATTTGTATTCTTTTTCGGACTAATGTCGGTTTTTTTGGACATTTTTTTGGACTGTAATAAATTTTTTATTTCTCATTTTTCGGACTATTTTCTATCTATTTTTGACTATTTTTGGTTTTTTGATAAATAATTTTGGGATCAATCTCTCGTTTTTTCGGACCATTATATGAATTTTTCGGTTTTTTGTCGGCAATTTATTGGATTTTTGAGTAAATGTTTTTTATTCGGTTTAAGTTAAAAACTTATCGGATTTTTCGATTTTGGTTCGGCTATTTTTCAGTTTTGTAATAAATTTTTTTTATTCTTTTTTGGACTAATGTCGGTTTATTTTAGACATTTTTTCGGACTTTGTAATAAATTTTTTTATTTCTCATTTTTCGGACTATTTTTTGTTTGGTTTTGGACTATTTTCGGTTTTTTGATAAATACTTTTCGGATCTTTTTCTCGTTTTTTCAGACCATTATATGGATTTTTCAGTTTTTTTTCGGCAACTTTTCAGATTTTTGAGTAAATTTTTTTTATTTGGTTTAAGTCTATTAACTTTTTTTTTATATTTTTCGGTAACTTATCGGATTTTTCTATTTTGGTTTGGCTATTTTTCAAGTTTGTGAATAAATATTTTTTACTTTTTTTGTTTTTTCGGTAACGTATCAGATCTGTTGGGGAATTTTGGTGAGGGAATCGCATGTTGTCGCATGCTGCGTGTCAAGGGGGCTGGGCATGTTAGGGGCAGGGAATCGGAATCCGCTCAGGAATCCGTCAGACATTTTTGTTGCATGCCACCCTGTGAGTCTTCGTCTTGTATGAGAGTTGTATATAAACAGCCCCAACTTCTAATTCATCCGTGGATCCATCACCCCCTCTCATCACTCAACCTAACCCTCCATCTACAATAAATATGCATCCCTTCATCTAACCCCTTCAACCATTCAAACGTCCGATGTTGTTTCGTATCATTCCGTGAAGACCTGAACCAGATTTGATCTTCGGTATTTAACGATGTTAAACTTTAAATGATACATCTAAATTAAATTTGTAAATCTAAAATAGAAGATAATATAATGGTATAATTAATTATTAATTTACAATTTTTAACTTTGGAATCTACACAAAATTAACAGTCTCACACCTCATTATATAACCCCGATTAATCCTTAAAGGTGGATTACACACCCTAAAAAACCCCTTCAAAAGTCCGAAAATTGTCCGAAATAATCCCTCAATTAACTCCCCTAAAACTCCTCCCATGATCCGAAAATTGCCCTAACTGTGGACTATGTATTTAACATGCACATCCGAAAGAGATGTGGAATTGGTCTGAAAACGTTTCGAAAATAAGTCCCCTACTAGTCCCCAACAGATCCGAAAATTTTGAACCCGAAAAAAGCCCCCCCACGGTCCTCTATTTGTATGGTATTTTAATCCCATCCCGAGAAAACCGAAACAAATCCGATACCGAATCTGCAAATTAATTTTTCGGATTGTTCTGAGGGTGGTTTTCGTGTTTGGTATTATGCCCCGAAAAATTAACTTTTTCGGATCAATACCGAACCTATTACGGTAGAAATATGATTCACAAAATAAAAAAATTCTGATAGTGTCATCTGACATCACATACCCTATTACTCTGTGTCTACGACGCACCCAACTGATCAACCTCAATTGTAAAAGAGCAAGAAAACCTATCATAGGAATAATCCATTGAAACTAGAAATTTTCAGACATAATATTTTATAACTATGCATCAAATTCTACGTACTTCCGTAACAGTGTGATTAGAGAATATTGAGTCGGAAAAGTCCTATGAAGACAAGAGCCACTTGGGTAAGGCCATAAAGTTGAGATTTTGAGAAAGAGAGTTGGTCGAGGAGGGAGGAGATGATATAACATATAGGCGAAAACCTTCTTTGTGAAAATGACGTAAAATTCATACGCAAAGATGAGTCGTGGACTTGCAACTTTACTGTTTTTTAATAAAGATGAAAAAATGACACCTTACTGTTTTTGTTTTTTAAAAGGGGATCGATAGTGGTTCGGGGAAGTGGCCGCACAACCCCTCCACGCGGTTCAAACACCCAGGATCTTGTGATTGTTGAATAACACTCAATACCACTAAGCCAACCACCTCTAAATACCAAACACTTGTTAATTAACAATGATTATCAAAGCACAAGCACAACAGTCTAAATCTAAAAACATATGCCGAGCTGCACCATAACAGTGGATAATATATAGGGCCAGAAACAAACAGTAGTGTTGCAAATTTCTCATTAATATAGATGCCAGATATAATGGTAATGGAACGAAAAAAATTATCTGACAAAAAAACCAAAAATGTGTTATCAACAGAGAGTTAATCTAGTGGCTTTAAGTGTTGTTTAATCATCCCAAAATATTTAGATTCGAGTTCGGTTGGAAACGCATGCACAAAATATATTCAAAGTGCGCATGAACTAAAAAAATAATGATCTAAATATCTTTTTGTGTCGTCTAACGATATTGAGATTCTGAATTCAAGTCCAATTGATACTGCATGCATATGAATATATTGAAGGTGTACGTGAACTAGGGAAAGAAAAAAAAAAAAAAAAACCAAACATGTGTTTGCCGATACATGATGCACAGTGCTAGAGCCTTGTCCCGACATTAACTTCAATACAAACTGTCCAGACTACAAAAAAAAAAATTAACTTCAATCCAAACTGTTGAGACCACGGAAAATACTATATGTAAACCACAGCACTTCCATAAGCCATATCAATAAGAAAACTCAAATTGGAATTCGTAAGAGCCCTCCTACTGAACACAAATGTAAAGACAGATTGTTTCAACACCAGCTCAGCTGAATTCGTAAGCCATATCAATCAGTTCACTTGATGGCGGCCGCGTCCTCTACCACCAGAACCCCTACCTCTGCCAAATCGACCTCCCCTACTACCAGTGCGGCCTCTCCATTGACTATTTTGATTTCTCCCACCGCCAGATGGCATATCTGAACGAACTTGCCGACCATTGTCAGTGCTGCCTGGAATGTTTGCAGGGGGCTGTATAGCTCCATTTTGATCTGTAGATGCTACGTTGGTTAGGGGAGCACCTGGCACAGAAGTTGCCATGATCTGCCCATTACCTTGGTTGAAATTGTTATGACCAAAAAAACCAGGAAAAGGTGAATTGGAAGAACTGCCCATGAAAATTTGCTGCCCACCAGGTACAACAAAATTAGGAGGCAGCATCTGATGGGATCCAAACTGCTGTGTGAATGGCATTCCCTGAGGCATTGGCATCAACAGGTTGAACGGATTTCGCACCAGACTGTTCTGCTGCATCCATGGCACACCATTTGTCGGAAATGCACTGGGGAAAAATAAGGGTTGCTGTTGTTGCGGAATTGGCATTCCATTTTGCCAAACTCCATTTGATCCCAAATTAAAACTAGATGGGTGAGGAGTATGCTGAAAGGGTACAGCCATCCCAGGAGGTAAAGAAAAACTTTGACCTCCCCCGGGAAACTTATTTTTCTGATTGCC
The DNA here is from genome assembly GCA_002312845.1 of Kalanchoe fedtschenkoi. Lineage (NCBI taxonomy): Eukaryota > Viridiplantae > Streptophyta > Magnoliopsida > Saxifragales > Crassulaceae > Kalanchoe > Kalanchoe fedtschenkoi. The sequence continues at coordinate 3,339,869 of NQLW01000071.1, forward strand.
ATGTGTCTCAGTAGCAGAAAGATGCTCGGAATTATGACTTGCAGGGAGGTCCCCCTCACAAGAATTAGGCTGCGGGGAGGAGCGCTGATTATTCCATTTCCTTTCTTGAGTTTTATTCTTCCGTCTGTCCTTCTTCCTCTTGCCCCCTGGCTCTTCATTGGAGCCTCTCTTTGATATCTTCAGCATCCGTCTGTACTCAGCTTCCTTCTCATCATCTGAAAATTCTGCTTCTTCAGATAACTCTTCATCATTCTCATTAGAAGCATCATATCCTTTCTTGTAAAGACTAGCATCATTGAGCACGTGATTCACAAACTCTGGCACGTAAGAGACTGGAGTACCAACAGTAATGCCGGGAGGAACCTCGTCCTCATCGTTGTATCGGATTGCATAGTACGGGTTCTTGACGGGTCCAAAAGTATCATCTACTAAACCCAACGGTAGTCTACTCTCAGTTATCCAAAGGATGGAGCCTTCATTGAGAGGGTTATGCTTCTCAACACCTTCTACAATAACTTGTTTGCCCACAATCTGAAAGAACATAACATCATCTGTTACAATTTGATATATTACAAAAGATGAAGGATTCCTGAAAGAACTTTTTTCCCTCATCCATTATGCAACCCTTTGCATTCTTTTATTAGATCATCTTATAAAAACTAGCAACATGAATTCTCATATATAAGTTATAACAACATAAACCCTTCTGTGTGAAATTATTCAAAACTTTTGAGACTCCAAATTCAACTATCTTCACACTTATGTAACGTTAGTTAAATCATTTTGCTTCATGTTTGATGCAATTGCAGGTCATACAACACAGGCATATAATATCACACACTTATTACTAGTTTTCACTTACATCTGAACCCATGAAAACTAATTTTCTAATGTTTTACATGACAACATTGCAAAATTATTACTCAGTGTTTTACTTCAGTATTAAAGAGAAGTTATCACAACTTTACATAGTATGTACCAGGATATCCCTGTTTAGAGAACTTACAGAAAGTACGACACCTATTGGAAAAACTTGATGATTGGGGTTCAAAGTGACATCAATTTTAGGAACAGGGGGAAGATCCTGCAAGAAAAGAAAAACAAATGATAAGTTATATCGAATATTGAATTTGGAAAACTTCATCTGTAAGTAGTTATGAATTATTTATGCAATCAATCAAATAGCTTACACTAAAGAGTCAGCATTACAGTGACTTAAATTTGGATTATAGCTACATCTAATGGAATTCGAAGCGGAAAGCTTTGGCCACATTATGGACCAGCTAAGGCCTCATTCCTCAGAATTAGCTCCTCAACGAAGTTGAAGCATATTGCTGGTCTTAACATCTAACAAAATCAAAGTTTGCAAGTTATATATACCAAGCCCCACAGCAACTTACAAAATCACCAGTATGGACACTGCATTCACTTTAAAAGAACCTTATGAATATACAGACAAAACAAAAAAAGCAAGGATATTGTCTTGCTTACTGTTATCTCATTTTTGGATCGAATGGGTCCCTTCACAACTTCATCGTCATCATCGCTCCAGGCAACCATCTGCTCGACCTCTTCATCCACGATCTCACCCTCTTCAATCATGCCATCCAATTCAGCATTTCGCCTAAGAATTCCGCCTTCCTCATCACCATCATCATCACTGCTTGAAGAAGTTGCAGAAGAAGAAGCCTCAGACAAAGAGCTTTCGCTCTCACTGTTCGAATCATCACTACTCTCACTCTCATCCTCTTCACCTGGTACTCCAGCATTGACACTCATATTAGCCGGTTCATCCAGACTAACCTTTCTCATATCTGCCTCAATAGTGGGACTTAAACTTTCACTTCCTTCAACCTCAGTCTTTGGGAAATTCTTCACTTCTCCCAAGGTTCCGTTTTCACCTACTTCACTCCTTCCGACATGCAGGCCGCCGGGATACAAGCCTTTACCAGCTTCAAGATCCTCCAGTTCCACATTCATCACATTCTTAGAATCTCCATTTTCATTAACACCACTCATCTCAGCCTCCTCGCCATCAATACTCAACCTTTCACTTTTGTCATTCGCCACAGTTCCATCCGACTTCCCAATACCCTCAGCAGGCACGGCAAGATTCTCGTTATCGGCTTCAGGTTGCGTCGTTCCTGCGCCGCTTTCACTCTTAATCATATCTGTGTCCTCTTCAAATCCTAGAAAACTCCCCTTCCCGTACCCGAATATCTCCTCGCAGGGACTCTCGCAAAGCCAATACTCCTTCAGTGTCTCGAAATCGGGAAGCGAGTCGAACAATGGAGATGAGAAGTCGAGGTCGCTGATGCTAGGGACCGTGCAATCAGCAGACACTTTGAGCTCGGTACCTTCGTCGGTGTCCAACGAATCAGAATGAAATTCCACCATATTTCGGTGAAGCAGATGGATTCTGGAAGTGGCAGAGTGAGGGCATCATAGTGGGTGAAACCCTAATTTATATGGAGCAGAAAGATGGAGGCTCGGCGTAAGACGGTGCTCGCGATGTTACCGAGCTCTTAAACCCTGATTCGCTGGCTGCTAGGGTTTTTCACGTTTCTCCATCGTGTGTTTTTTAGGATCGTATGCTATGCGTCGCCCGACACGCAAATTTATGGGTCCGGGTGTGACGTAGTTGTGAGTTATTTTCATTAAAATATTTTTTTTCTCTTTCAAATAAATAAATAATAAATTTGAAAAAATTAAAAAAAATTAGAAAAATTAAAAAAATATATATTATCGTAATTTATAAAAACTATTAAATAAATTTAATATTTAATATGAATGTTTGTTTAATTTTAATTATGTTCATTGAATGATATGTTCATCACAAGAACCGATATGTTCATGAGTTATTATGTTCATCAGATTTAATAATATGTTCATCAGATGAGTTGCTATGTTCACATTTTAGCTGTTACGTTCATCAAATTTGATAATATGTTCATCTGATGAGCTATTATATTCATCAGGTTTGATAATATATTCATTGAATGATATGTTCATCGGATGAGATGATATGTTCAGCAGCTCAGCTGTTATGTTCATCAGATGAGATGCTAAGTTCATCAGATCATATATTCATCAGATGAGCCGCAATATTCATCAAATATGCAGTTATGTTCATCAGATGAGCTGTTATGTTCATTAGATGAGCTTCTGTATTCATTTGAAGAGTTTTTATGTTCATCAGACGATATTTTCATCAAATGAGATACTATTTTCATCAGATTTGATAATGTGTTCATAGATGAGTTGTTGTTATAGTCATCATATTTGATAATATGTTCATCAGATTAGCTACTATGTTCATTGGATAATATGTTCATTCGATGAGCTGTTATGTTCATTATTTGATATGTTCATCAGATGAGATGATATTTTCAGCAGTTGAGCTGTTATGTTTATCAGATGAGCTGTTATGTTCATTAGATGAGATGCTATGTTCATTAGGTGATTTATTCATCAGATGAGCTGATATGTTCATCAAATGAGTAGTTATGTTCATCAGATTAGCTGCTAAGTTCATTAGAAGAGCTTTCATATTCATGAGATGATATGTTCATCAAATGAGATGCTATTTTCATCAGATTTGATAATATGTTTATTATATGAGCTACTATGTTCATCAGATTTGATAATATGTACATCAGATTTGTTATAAGTTCATTGGATGATATGTTCATCAGATTAGCTGATATGTTCATCAAAAGAAATGTTATGTTCATCAGATGATATGTTCATTGGATGATCTACTATGTTCATTAGATGGACTGATATGTTCATTAGATGAGCTTGTATATTCATCAGATGGACTGCTATGTTCATCAGATAATATGTTCATCAAATGATATGCTATGTTCATCGGATGGACTGCTATGTTCATCAAATGATCTGCTATGTTCATCAGATTTTATAATATGTTCATCTGATGAGCTGTTATATTCATCATATTTGTTAATATGTTCACTAGATAAGCTACTACGTTCAGTAAATGATATGTTCATCAGATGAGATGTTATGTTCATCAGATGAGCTGCTATGTTCATCAGATGAGCTGCTATGTTCATCAGATGAGTTGTTCTGTTCATCAGATCAGCTGCTATGTTCATCAGATTTGATAATATGTTCATCAGGTGGAGAAACTTATTTTAATGAATATAAAAATATAAATTTGTGATTTATTTATTTTGATTTTGATTTTTCTGGAAAAATAATTTTTTTAAAGTTCTCTTAATTTTTTCTGATGTTTCATTTATTTATTTCTTATTTATTTAAGGGATGATAGAATTTTAATGAAAATGACATAAAACTACGTCATTTTAGAGCGAGAGCACCCATGAGTCATTGACGCCCGACTAGTGTGACTCATTATTTCGTAAATTAAATTTTCATATATAAATGTGTAATTACATATTATTGTACAGAGAATATACTCGGTATTACAGCAAATATTTACTTGTGATTTGTAAAGAAATATTTTTACATTTGTTATTTACATGGTAAATATACAAGTGATAGATATTTCACCATAAAAATAGAATAGATAATGTTGTAATTATTATAGGATATATGTTTATTTCGTTTTGTGATCACAATTTTTGATAGTAATCAATCTATTTTTTTATATTTACCATGCACATAAACAGTTCCAATCTTGACATTCTAGGGGCACTGAACGAGAGGAAAAATACAAGCCCTTCGACATATAAAAAAAGGAAATTTATCAATGTATTTTTATATAATTAATTTCATTAAATAAAAGCTTTATTTTTTAGTAAACATAAAAGAATTTATTCCTTCGCAATCCTTTTTATATCAAATTCATTAAACTAATGTAAATAAATATATAATTATTATTTGTGAGGTTACTAGGATGACACTACATATAAACTATGTTGCAGACTAAGAATAATAGCATCACTTTGCTACTTTATTTTGTTTTCATTTTATTGTTTTAGGATGTTTAGGGCATAATTCTATATACCCTAAACTTTAAAATCATAAAAAAACACTAAACCATAAACCCTAAAATCTAAAAACCATTAAATCCCATGTGTCTAACAAATCTAAAAACCCCTAAAACCTTACAAATATGAAAAATTTAAAACTTTATAAATCTAATACTCTATAATACTAAAATCTTATAACCTCTAAAACAGAAAAGAAAAGATAATAAAACCTTATTTTTTTCTGATTCTTACCTAACTTATATAAAGAGTCATCTCATAGATCCTTTTCCTTTATTTTATTATTTTAATATAAAAATATATATGTTAATCTATCTATCTATCATTATTTTCATATAATTTCAAAATATTATTATATTCTTTTTTATATTATAAGGTAGTACCTTAAAATGTTTTAAAAATATATTAATTATTATTGGATTTGAACATATGAATAATGTGATCTGATGGCGAAAGAAATGGTCTTTCTGAACAAACTGGTTTGGGTCGTGGAGGCGGGAGCCTTGGGCCATAGCCCGTCCTGCCCACCCTAAGAGAGGGCTTGTATATAACAAATATAAGTGATATACCATACAATTTATTTGTGTTTGTAGAATTTTTTTTTATCCTGAACATAAAGTTTCTTTATCTATATTTTATTATTTTTTTCCTTTTCAACTAAAAAATAATAAAAAATGCATAAAATACGAAAAATGAATTTATCTTGTTATTATAGAATGTTTTTAGATATTTACATATGAAATCACCGAAATACCTTGACGTTTCTATTTTGTATGTGAATATGGTTCGGTATATTTGTCTTTTTAATACTATAAATAAAAAACTAAATATAAAAACTTAAACATTAGAAAATGATTTAAATAATTTTATATTATATAATGTATATGTTGGAGTCTGCCCATTAAACCAGTTGAATTGACTCATATTGACTAAAGGTTTGGTTGTCTCGAACCAATTTATTCTTTATCAGGAATCATAACGTCTTACTAGAGGCCACTTATGATTAATGGGCTTCAATCCATGGCTGAATAGGAATAAACCTAAAAGGTCGCACACAAGCAAGTATGAGATATTAAGTTGAATGTAAACCGAATAAGATTCGGTCCGGATATGATTCGGTTCAACCCATGTCTGATTTGGATAAACCAGCTGGGTTAATCCATGGGTTTGACCCATGGATAATACCCACTGGGTCTGACCCACGACGCAGGCCCGGTAACTCAGCTGATGGGCTTGGCCCGCAGGGCGAAGCCCGTAACTCAATATAAATAGAAGTCTAGGGTTTCTATTTGAGACACACAATTCCCGTTATATGATAACGGAAACACTAGTGAGTGAGGTTAGAGTTTTATCCGGAAAGGAGCTAGTATTCCAGCCAGACGTGGTATCCCGCACTTGTGTGTGGATATCGTTAGAGGTGCGTCACCTGCCGCACGAAGAAAACGAGACAACGAAACTAAGGTAATATATTATTACTTTTATTTCATTTTGTATATTATTTCTTTTGGGATTTCTCAATTCAGATCCAGATTTATATCTCGGATCTGGATTGAGAATGTTCAAAGTAAGAAATAGGTAATCCGGATCCAGATCTGTATCTGGTAATTCGGATTACCGCCAAAGCCATGAAATTGGTTTTGTGGCTTTCCGGATCCGGGCTTATGCCGCGTGGTTTGGGAATCCAGATTGACATTTGTGTGGGTGATTCCCAACAGTATAAAATAGCCCATTCTATTGACGTGCATAACATCTGCATTGGATATATTTTGATTGTTTTGCATGTTCAAGTAAAATAAATTTCTGTTGTGACAAAGAAAATCCTTTTGCTTTTGATACAAAATTTGGCAGTCCATATTTAAAGTTTATTTTATTTGTTCGGAAATGAAATTTTTTAGAAGATGGACAAAAAAGGTGTGTTGTTTGTTTAAGTGAATTGTTTTGTGGTGTTTGGTTGATGTCATATTGAATTGAGTTCTTTGACACTTGTTATGTTTGTATATGTATGATGAAGTGAGGGATACTGAATTGTTTGTGTTAATGATGAAATTCTATGTACTGACGAGATTATCAAAAAATATAATAGCGAAAATTTGGTTATGTTGGATGAAATGTCTGATGAAGTGGAGAATTTAGGTAGTCATTTATTGGCGTAGAAGATGATGATGGTGATGAGGATGAAAATGATAATGAATTACGAAAATAATGATGTGCCAAGTGAGAGCCTAGACTTGATTTAAATGAAAGAGAAGAATATTTACATCAGTGTTCTCATTTTCAAAATTTTGATTTTTAATGATGTCTCTGATTGGCTTGATGTAGGAGACTTACCTTTCGTAAATACAAGTGAACATTGTGATTTTTGTAAAGAGTTAATGCTTTATTTCTAAGGACATGGTAATGCATGCTTGTCATTTTTATTTCGTGTGAAACCAAATTAATTAGTAAGTGGTTAATTTGAAACCTTGTTTAAATTGAAATATCATCCAGTGAAGAAAGAATTCATTGAAGGTGACATGCAAAGAAGAAGTAAAATCGTGCATATTTTTTCTTATTGTAAATGTTGGCCATCACTCTTATGAATGTAATATATTTCTCATATGATATTGATAGCATCGTCATTGAGGTGAGTTTGTAGATAAAATTTATACCATCTTTACTAGTAAGTAGCAAGTCAGAGTTGATCTACGAGGACAAGAATGTATAATGTTAATGATAGATACAAAAGAAAATAAAAATATACAGTGGGGATTTTGTAAGTTAAGCTGGTAACTTGCAAACTTAAGTGAAGAAAAAAGAATCAGGCGGACAAACGTGTATGTTAGGTGATTCGCTTATGATTGTGTTGATCATTGATTTAAAGATGAAAGTCACATAGTCAACAAAACTCAGCAAAATATACATTATCATGTACTATGATAGTGTGATAAGACGTAAACAATTGCTTCTGCCCCAATGGTACAAATACTATATGCCAAACCTGCAAGATAGAAGTACAGAGGGAAGACATCTGCATTAACAAGCAATGATCAGGTGTTTAGTTTAGATATGTAGACCCTAGTCAGTCTAGAGAATGTTTGCCACATAAACACACATGGTATATGTTTATTTATTACTTGAGTGATTGGTATTGGCCCTAACCTTCACAATTAGATCAGAAATAGATTAATTGCAAGGAAACATAGGTTGTCAGACTATGCTATTAAACAACATTCATAAAACAGTTATACAACTAAGAAATCATCCAACTAAAGCTCAATAAACATATTCTCAAACATGAACTTTATTAAAAATAATAATCACAAAACAATAATTTACTAATCATCGCACATGAACAGGAGAAAGAAACTTAGACACGCATGTTCATGGAAAAATACATAATAAGATAGGTAGGAATAATCCAAAGGAACCCTTTTAGCTTCTTTCTTCGTCCTTTACGGTCCTCTACTAATGGCTTCGAGCATGAACCCTAGAGAATCTAGTGCTGAGAGAGAGTGGGTGTTGAAAATTATTGCCAACACACTTGAATGAGGGGACAAAGACCTCATTATATAACCTTAGGACCCAACTTTGGTAATGATGATTTGCATGAGTTGCTTAGTATTATCTCATAAATATCTCTTAGAAGCCTTTGGATACTCAAACTTGATAATAATGGAAATCAATAATTTGGAATCGGGAACCGAATTAGGAAAGTTCTGCGCATTGACTTTGTTGTCTCTATTGGCGCAAATCTGTCAAGAACTAGACTTTGACTCTTGTTAGGAAATATAGATTATTGTTTCTCTTTCTCTAACAATATGAATCACTGAAATCAAACAACTGATGTGAAAGATATTGCTCTCAAAAGTTATTTAGTTTTGTTGACCCGTGTTGAGAAAACATGCGCACGTCTCACTCCACATGCATAATTAAACACGATGCGCCTAGCCAATCGGCCATGCACGCAGCCTCTGATGAGTCAGTGTACTCATCGTCTTCTGATTCGCGCCACGTGTCTCCCTTTTTCACAGCAGTGAGCGCACGGCTGTAGTCCCAGCATACGGCTATGCGCTTGGTTAGTCAGCGACTTCTGGTTGTTAATCTGATTTTGTCTGTCTTTTACTCTAAAAACTCATATTTTAGCACATTTTCGCATTAAGTCGTGAATTTCAATGTAATATGAAAATAAAACAATTAAATTTGACTCTCAGAAGATCAAGTATCAAGTGAGTTAGATATAAAATAGACTAAAATATTTGATCTCATCAAATATCTCACACTAACTCGTGACTGTCATCTGGCAAGCAATAAAACTCAAGGAGTATCAAATAATGTATTTATTATAGTTTAATCATATGAAATGGAAAAGTATGACTTACAAGCAGTGTTCTAAAAGGCGCTAGGCGGCCCTAGGCGGTTGGCTTGGGGCCTAGGGACTAATCGGCTAGGCGGGGATTAGGCGGAAGGATTAATCGGATGATTAGGCGGAGTTATATATATTAATAATATATTTAATAATTAATTATAAAATTATACCTATAAAATTTAATTTTATTTTAAAAATAAAATATATAAAATAATTAGGCGCTAGGCGGCTAGGCGGGGCGTTTTTGAACCGCCCAGAGATTAGGCGGCCGCCTAGGCGGCTAGGCGGCCGCCTTTTAGAACAATGCTTACAAGTCATGCAAAACATTGTCTACTTGTCACCTATCACGTATATATAAGGATACATAAATCATGATTTCACTCCACATTAGTGAGTTATTAACAAGGAGGCTTAGACACAAGCTCATATTCAGAGGAGTTTGACAGTTTAAACTTTTATATTACACGAGAATACAAGATTTTTTCTATGTTTCTCAAATATGGGTATTTACTGTATAATTTTTAGACCTTTTAAGTTGAGAGATTTTTTTATTTTTTTATTTTTTTAAGAGTCATGTAATCAATAGATAATATGTCACTCATAACACACAATTCTGAAAAATATTTTTAACGGCATAAATTTGTAGGTAATGATACTCAACCAAGTCATACAAAGATAGAATCATTAAAGATTACATCAATCTAAGCATCACATGGTCTGACAAGGCTTTTCGAAGCTATCCAAGGTATCAAACCGAATCTTCTCACGAATTCATAAAAATTCATCAGAATCTGCATGAAACTAAATTACTAAAATGGAATAGCAAACATCTAGCAAGACTTGACTTTTCAAAAAAAAAAAATTCAGATTTATGTTGTGAAATATAACTCAAATAAAAATAAATTTAAAAATAAATAAAACACTCAATGACTCTATGAACACTAACATTAACTTTATTAAAACTAATAATCTGAATAAAGTTGAATTTATTTAAAAATAAATAAAACAACTTTATTAACACAAAAGTATTAAGCTCTGAATTCGCCCTGTAATTTAAAAATAACTAAAACTATTACAGTCTACTCTCAAATGATCAAGAATTACATACGATAGGTGTAAAATAAATCAAATAATTTGGTCTCAATAGACATGCCCTCAACTTTTGCCGCAGTGCTTTATCAATGAGAATGCCTACCACATCTCTCCATCTAGGCAAATGATTAGAGCGGGAGTTGGACATTAATGGTGTGGTTGAAAGATTTTGGGATGAAATTTAATGGTGGTGGTGATATTGGGTGCAATAAAAGAGGTGGTAGAGTGAGGTTGGGAGGAGGAGGTATATATATATATATATATATATATATAGGTACTGAATCGGGTGGGAACCCCCTCTGAGTTACGCGCTGCAATTGCTTCAAGTGAAGGGCGGCGATTGAGACTGTTGAGGAGATGACACGTGTGCTGCTTTTTAATGTATTATATATTTAAGTACATAGAAGGGCAATTTGGACAGGAGAAAATCAGACAAAAGGACAAACCACCCTCTCTCCTGCGAAACCCATAGCAAAACCCATTAAAACCCACTCAACTCAATTTATTTAATTACACATAAATTTTTAAACAAAATAAATTTCATAATGACATGTAAAATATTATAAGCTTCAATTCAAGACTCATATTGAATATGTTTTCGATTCGTTTTCAAAAAGGTACATCAATTTAAAATACATAATTCAATGACTGAATTATTGCACATTTGATATGTTTTGATATTCAAATGAACTTTGTGCGTGACGCGTTCTGATTGACTTAAAGAAGAAGATAGTGGGGCATGTGGCGCGTTTTAATTGGTTAAAAAAAGTACATCAATTTAAAATACATAGTTCAACGACTGAATTATTGCACATTTGATGTACTTTGATATTCAAATGAACTTTGAGCGTGACACGTCCTGATTGGCTGAAAGAAGAAGATAGTAGGGCACGTGATGCGTTTTGAATGACTAAAAAAGGAAAGATGTGACAAGATACAACGTGCTACAAGATACATGGACTCTTTTCCCGCCAAGCCATGTACTTTAGTCGAAAAAGCCCCCATGTACTTTGCCATGTACTTTCCTTCCTCCACGTGTTGCCCATCCAACTACTGAGGACGTGGCGCAATCAATGCAGATGCCAAGGGTTCGCAATGCGCAACAACAAGAGGGGATTCTCATTTGAACCCCTTATAATTGTTACGCGCAGAGAACCCCCTCCCATCTCTGTTCATTTTCAAATCAGACGGTTGAAAATAATCTGAGTGCATTTTTTAGGGGAAGGGGTATTTTGGACTTTTGGGTCGCGACCAATGATATTGCACCATGTGCCCCACTACATCACTTTTAAACCAACCATCGACCCACATGTGTCCCACTATCTCATTTTCATTCAACTCACACACATTCCAGCCAGTCAGAACGCGCCATGTGCCTTACCATCTTTTTCTTTCAGCCAATCTGAATGCATCACGTATCACACACCCTCTCTCTCACCTGCACAAAACCCATTACTTCTAATTTTAGTTTTAATAAATGATTTATCTATTTAAATTGATTTATTTTCACAAATTAAAAAACAAAATAATTTTTGGAAAATTCCAAGCTTTAAATCAAGATATGCTTTGACTATTTTTTATTCACATTTTAATAATTTTTTATTTTAAAGTACATAAATTGAAATGCACAAAACACATTGATTATCTACTTCATAGTTCATTGAATGTGCAAAATCCAATTAAAGGTTCCAAGTACATATAAAGAGCAATAATTTAATTAATAAACTATGTATTTTCAATCGATGTACTTTTTTGAAAACGTCGAAAATCTATTCAATACGAATCTTGAATTGAAGCTTATAATATTTTGCATTTAATTATAAATTTTATTTTTTTTCAAAAATTTCTGTGTAATTAGATAAATTGAGTTGAGTAAAATTGAAATAAAGATAAATAGAGGAGTGATCCTTAAAACTTCACATACACACACACGGGGCGAATCCAATGCAAACTCCTTATTTTATGCGCTGCGAACCCCTTTAATCTTCATCCATTTCTGCCCAAAAGTCACTCAGATGTCGCCAAGTGTCCACTTTCGGTACGCAACACGTGTCTAGAAGGGCGTAAATGTCTAAAGATTGATGTACTTTCGCACCCGCATGGATACGTGTCACACATGCAGGCTCAGCACACACTTCACTAAATATGAAGTCAAGATATAAGATAAATAAATTATTCAATATTCTTATACCATCTCCTGATTCTTGTCTATCCAAGCGTAATTGGTCCTTCATCGCTTAAGGAGCTAGCTTTTGATCTTGAGCTTCCAACCTTTGCCCAGCTTTCGCTAACATTCTCATCGCCATATTCTGCCCTTTTTGAACTGTAACCACCTTGATCGAGCCTAAAAACTATGAATTTCTTCTGCAATCATAAATCACATTCCATGAGACTTTTTGTCTAATTGTCATCCACTCCACAAAATTTTGAGAATCACTTTGGATCTCTTCAATTTTCAAATCCAATTTCTTTACCAAATCTAGACCATGTCCAATAACTTGAAAACCTGAAGTCTGAATGTCTTGTATCCCAGTAATACAGAAAAGGCTCAGAAACTTCTCTCTTGTAATTTTTATAATACTAGCACCATTCCCTTTATTATCAGTCCCAACATTAAAGCAACATTCATCTTGACAGCAAGCCATTCAACCCATTCAATAATTTTAACTTTCTTACTTTTGATTTTGAAATTAAAATATCCAGCCAATACTTGAACTTTTTTGACAACATGATGAAATATATATTCTAGATTTTTTCATTGCTCATATCTACAAGCATTCCTCCAACACCAAATCTCCTATAGCTCCAAGCAAATTAGCAACATACTGAACAATCCAAATTCTTTAATTTTTTCACTGCAGGCCACATAGAATTCTAGTAAACCTTTAACAAAAAATGGCAACTGAGATACTTGTATCAGCTTAGCCAACTTCTTCATATTTTTTGCAGCCTCCTCATGTCTAAAAAAAAGTCAACAATTACAACATGAAGCTAGTTCAATTTCTTTTTTAATAACCACAACATCTAAAGAAAGAACATCATGGAACAATTTTCACAGAAAAAAGCGTATATTAGGAGGAATCCATTTGTTCCAAATTCCTTCTAGCCACTTAAAAGTACAATCTCCAGGAAAATTCTTTTTTATCAATGCACTAATAAAAACTCTTCCACTTTTACACCCCATCCAATAGCTCCTATCTGGATCGCACTGTTCTTTCCATCTAATTTTTTGCCTTTTGAGAAATAAAAGGTACTACTGAGTTGTAAATATCAGGATATTGTAACACTTGTTTCACTTTTAATTTACCATCAGCATTATATGGGGCAGTAAAATCTACATGGAACTAGTCCCCTCCCCAAAATAAACAATCACTAGAAGTAACTATCGGATTTCTCGATCAAAATTTGTTTTTATACTACTCCACATATGACTGCCTGTTTCATCCACCCAGGCCCGTTCCTGACAATCCGAGGGCCCTGGGTGAAATGTAAGAAGTGGGCCCTTCGATATATAGAAAATAAAGTTTATTAACATATTTTTATACAATTAATTTTATTAAATTGAAGTTTAATTGTTTTAGCAAACATAAAAGAATGTTTTTCTTTATAATTTTTTTATATCAAACTCATCAAACTAATGCAAATAAATATATAATTAATATTTATGGGGTTACCGGATATGGAGAGACAGGTGTGTACGGGATCGTACATTATATTTTTTATTCATATAATTACAACACACACCAAATCACTAAAGAATTTAAACTCTGGTTGTGGAGATTGTCAGGGATCACCCATCACTCTCTTTACTATCAGATCACACCCCTGGTGGCTCAGGCATAATAATATCATTTTGCTAATTTTTTTCGTTGTATAATTTTTAGAGCATAGACCTATATACCTAAAACGTCAAAATCATAAAAAGTAAATTCTAATTACTGAAAATCCTAAACCTCAAGTATTTGAAACCTAAAACTCCATAAAACCATAAATCTTTGTAAAGATGAAAACACTAAAATTATATAAATCTAACAATCTAAACACTAAAACCTAAACCCCTAAAATAAAAATAAAAATAAAAAGTAGCAAAACTTGTTTTTATATGATCTCTTACCTAATTTATATGAAGTGTCACCTCATAGATCATTTTCTTTTTTTAAAATATAAATTAATCTATTTATCGTTATTTATAGTTAAACTTAAAATATTATTATATTTATTTTTATGTTGGGGCCGGTACTTTTTAAAAATCACAGAATATATATTAATCATAATCAAATTTTAAACAATGTGAGTAAGGTGATTTGATGTCAATTAACAACGTCTTGTGACCTATCAGGATTGAGTCACACTCTCAAAAAGTATTTTTTAATTTGTCGAATGGCTAAAGGTCTGAGCCCCACTCTTGGGCCGTCGCCCGGGCCGCCCACCCCCAGGGTCGAGCCGGCATGCACCTTATTTTTATATTTGTTTTTCAAAAATTTAGCCCAAAAACTTTCTCCGCAAATATATCTTCAGACTATTTTACATTTAAAAGAAGCTGCTATCTAATTATACATTTGCTATTTCCAAACCACCATCAATTACAGATTTACAAATACATTCCCAACTCTTCCAATGACACTTTCTCATCTCTAACGTCCCATAAAATTTAGGTGAAAGAAATTTAATTCTCCTTATCACAGTGACAGAGACTGGTATAATTAATATAGTATAAATACTCATAGACCTCAAAACTGACTTGATAAAAAACCATCCACCTCCAAAAGATGGGAATTTATGTTTCCACTTCAAGATCTTCTTTTTTAACTTGGTCTTCTAGATGAGAAAAGTAATGAATTTTAGTTCTCTCAACAAAGATGGGTACTCCCAATAAAAGGTAGACAAGGTATCTTGAACAAATCCATCCTTTCCTAAAATTTTCTCCATTTGCAACTCTTTCGTTTTTTTAAGAAAATATATGACAGTTTTATCTTTATTTATCATTTAGCCTAATGCTTTGCAAAATTTTTTTAGAAGTTTACATATTTTCCTTATTGATTTAAGATTTTTATTTCCAAAAAATGATCATATCATCAGCAAAAAGAAGGTGGCTCAGTCCCGCACTCCTATGAGAGCTTGCAAATGTATGAATAAAGTTTTCCTCCAATTATCTTTTTCATTTTTGTAGAAAAAACTTCAATCACCATTGCAAACAAACTAGGGGATAGAGTATCTCATTGTCTTAATCCTCTCCCTGATTTAGAAAAGCCATATTTTTCTCCCATCAAACAAATTGTATACCAACAACTATGAAGATTTCTAAAGATTAAATTCACAGATATCAACTATGTTTTTGGGATTATTTTGAAGAAAGTTTGTCACCGAAATAGGGCTGAAGAGACTGAAATCATATTGCCTGTTTTTGTGCGTGCCACATGTCGACTTGATCGGATCGAGTTAGATATACTATTGACTCGAGATGAATCGAGTCAGATTGTAGACTCAAATTGTATTGTGCTGATTACACGTGCTGGATTGTGTCATACTTCTGTTTATTTACAGAATTGTCTCAAAAGTTCCTCTTTTGACAATTTGGCCATGAAGCTTATGTTAGGTCCGATTTTGGTCCAATTTGCGCCGTTTTCACCCCTTTTCTCTTTCGAAGTCACTTTTCTTCATATTATACCTACAAGAGATAAATTTAATTATAAATTACCCATAATCAATAAGAAACGACTCAAATACTCTAAGTTTAGGTACCAAAAATAGGGTGAATTATTACCCGAACACTAGAGAAGATGTTTTTCTATCTTTAGTAAAGCCAAGCACGAAGATGATATGTCGTCAGGTGACTGAGACTTAAATCACACGTGGTATCTTCTTTCTTCACACTGACAGATATGAAACCTATCTTCGCGGATAACATCCGCGAGTAGGACAGACTGGATATAAAATGAAATGGACATGCACATTTCATAATGAATGGAGGAAGGAGATTAAATTTGAAGAAAAGTAATTTGTCCAACGCTAGTTTCAAGAAAATACCATTGGGTGAGAGTAAGCGGATAAGTGGGTTGGAGCCCAATGACGATGGATCTCAAAGTCTGTGCTATGGTAGCTGACACCGAGCTCGATGTTCACAATCCTGATCGATCGATTCAGATAGCTAAAGTCATCAATCAACATAAAAAAATTTGACCTATTCTACCGTACCAACAAGAATTGACTCCATTGATAAAAAATACGGATATGGTCAAACATTTTTACCCTACAATTGGCTGAAATCGATGCATACATGGACAAATATAAGCGAGTGTGATTGAGCTGGGATGATCAGAACAAGTGATGTAGAAGAAGATAGATGTGGTTTAGGGTTTGATTATGATTTTCATCATTTTAAGTGATAATAAAAAATAGAAGGGATAAAACTCAATAGGAGTCATGAACTATCACTACATACCCAATTACGGTCAGAATTATTAAGATTTTCAAAAAACGTGCAATGAAAAAAATTAGACTGATTTTATAAAATAAAATTTACAATTACATTTCTAAACTAATATTATAATAAGAATTAAATTTGTGTGCGAAAATTACGTCGTTTGGTTATCAAAATAAATTATATCGTTTTGCGCACAAAGAAAACGTCTTTTGATAACCAAATGACATAATTTTCGCACACAAATCTAAATTTTATAACACTATTAATTTTAAAACGCAATGATGAATTTTATTTTAAAAAATTAATATAATTTTTTTCATCACACATTTTTTTTGAACATTGTACTAATTTTGATCAATTGGTAAGAGGTGACAGATGAGATCATTTTGAATTTTTTCCCAAATAGAATGAAGCAAAATATATTCTGTCGCAAGAAGTTGAAGTTGGCAGCTCCACTTTGCTGTCACTCTTTCTTCTGACTTGATGACCCGGTTATCCTTCTTCTTCAAGGGTCGCCATTTCAGCACATTGCAACTGCATCCTCTCATAATCAAAAACTACGGCAACCCATTATCAGAGGACACCCAAATTATCCATCTTTGCAGAGCCGGTTCACTCTGGGAAGCCGTAAAGATCCTTAACGCCACAGATCCTAGCAAAATAGGCGTGAAACCGCTTGTATACGCTTCGCTGATACAAACGTCAACTAAAGTTCAATCCTTTGTTCACGGCCTTCAATTCCACGCTCATGCGGTTAAGTCTGGGTTGGAAACTGATCGGTTTGTGGGCAACAGTTTGCTGGCGCTCTACTTTAAACTGGGCTGTGATTTTGCGGAAACCAGAAAGTTTTTTGACGGGTTGGTTTACAGGGATGTTATATCATGGACTTCGATGATAACTGGGTATATTCGTGTGGGGAAGCCTTTGAAAGCGGTTGAGGTGTTTATGGAGATGTTAGGATTCGATATTCAGCCAAATGCCTACACTTTGTCTGGTGTGATCAAGGCATGTGCGGAGCTTGAGGCTCTCGGGCTTGGCAAATGTTTTCATGGGGTAGTAGTAAAGTATGGGTTTGGATCCAATCATGTGATCTCCAGTGCTTTGATTGACATGTATGGCAGGAATAATGAATCCTTAGATGCACGTTTCATGTTTGATGAAATGCTTGAACCAGATGCTATTTCATGGACTTGCGTTATTTCAGCATTTGTCAGGAATGATATTTATGAGCAAGCATTGCGTTTGTTCTACAGCATGCAGAGAGACTGTGGGTTGAGGCCAGACACATTTACCTTTGGGCCGGTGTTGACTGCGTGTGGGAATCTGGGGAGATTAAAGCAAGGGAAGCAAATGCATGCCAAGGCCATTACCTCTGGGATTTGTGAGAACGTTGTTGTTGAGAGTAGTCTCGTTGACATGTATGCGAAATGTGGTTTTGTTGATAAGTCTCGGCGTGTTTTTGATGGGATGAAAGAGAAGAATTCCGTTTCTTGGAGTGCCCTGCTTGGTGGCTATTGTCAAAATGGTGATTTTAAGTCTGTAATTGATCTTTCTCGAGTGATGGATGTGGTGGACCTCTACTCTTTTGGGACTATTCTTCGTGCATGTGCTGGTCTGACAGCTTTATGTCAAGGTAAAGAAGTTCACTGTCAGTACGTTAGAATTGGCAATCAGACTGATGTTATAATCGAATCAGCCTTGGTTGACTTGTATGCTAAGTGTGGTCGTATTGAACAAGCTCGGACAATATTTGGGCAAATGACGGCTAAAAACACTATAACTTGGAACTCGATGATATGTGGATATGCACAGAATGGGAGAGCAGAAGAATCTCTGCAAATGTTTAACAAGATGATAGAAGAAGGCGTCCAGCCTAACAATATTAGCTTCGTTGGAGTCCTTTTTGCTTGTTGTCATACAGGTTTGCTTGAACAAGGACGGGAACATTTCTGGACAATGACAGCGAAGTATGGTATTCGACCTGAGGTTCAACATTACAATTGCATGATCGATCTCCTCGGCCGTGATGGATTGCTAGAAGAGGCAGAAAGGTTATTGATGGGTTCCGAATATAAGGATGATTCATCTCTTTGGGCAGTTCTTCTTGGTGCCTGCACAACCTGCACGAATTCAGCCGCTGCAGTGCGCATTGCAGAGAGAATGATGGAATTGGACCCGGCATATCACCTCAGTTATGTATACCTGGCTAATTGTTACAAAGCAACAGGACAGTTCGTTAAAGCTTCAACCGTAATCAATTTGATGAAACAGAGAAGAATAAATAAGTTACGAGGACTGAGTTGGGTTGAGACTGACCAAAGTAGTCTGGATCGACGCTTAAACAGCAACTTGATAATGGTGGGAACATGAACAAAGCACGTGACCATACTGCTTGAGGCAGCAAGTGACCTTAATATTTTTTTATATTTACAGGTCGATTAAAAGTCCGCAAGACCTGTACAACTGGTTGCGGACCGGTTATGGAGGCAAGGAGTTGCTTCTAGTGGGCAGCTCATGTATGTGACTAGATCTAGCAATACTCTGCATGAAGCACAACCTCCTTGGCATGCCGGATGCATCTATATTCGACATTTATGGTGCCTGAATTAAAGGTAAAAACGATAGTTTTGTGCAATCCCTTTGCTAGTTGACTTTGTTGATTTTTTCGTCATAGTTGAGAAGAAAAGAGAGGAAATCTTCACCAAATTCAAATTGTGGTCGTTCATTTTTGTTATTTTCTTTCAAATTTAAAAGGCATTGCATCTGAAGGCAGGGAACTCTCTACACACATTTCTGATACTGCAGCCAAAGATCGTGGTCTTTAAAACTGATGCATTGACATTTTTTATATGTGCATTTTCCATGTACATTTATTCCAGAAGATGCTGATAACTGAATATGATTATCAGCATGACATCGGGACCCGAACTGTGGTAAAAAGACGCAAACATATTCATACAAGAAGGGTCAGCAAACGGATCATTTAGGCATAATAGCCTGCCCTCTGTCAAACCTTCCATTTGTAGTGAGGAATTCTCAGGTGCCCTAGCCAAATATTTTCAGCAACCATAAGATAATTATATTCATAATGAGTATTTTCTTAACTACTGCAGCCATCCGTTATAAATAATGCCCTTTTATTGGATGAATTTATTATATACAGATAACAGAATGTGCAAACTGGCCGTGAAGCCGAAACAGAGAGTTCTTGCCATGATTACAACTATCAGAACAAAGACAAATCAGAAACTGCTAACAATGAGATTGCAGGGAACTTCCGGAAATGACAATTCAGCACTGCTGAATCAAGTGGTCAAATTACTGACTGCCTATAATCTTGCTGAGTTTGCTCAAAGGGAAGACTAAAAGTCCTGGTTAAACCTAAACAAGAGGGCGTCAACTTTTTATCGAAAAGCGGTGGTTACA
>NQLW01000071.1:3371387-3410216 GCA_002312845.1 Kalanchoe fedtschenkoi
CCCCCCCCCCCCAAAATTCAACCCAAATTTTTTATTATGTAATTTTGCCCCCTCAAAAAAATTTTTCTGGCTCCGCCACTGCTTGCACATAATCTTTTGTGAAGTCATGTGTGCTAAGTAGTCTTAGCCGTGCACGCAGCAGTTGCTGGACTTGTGCACGACTTCCTCGTGTAACTCCATATTTTTATGATTTTTCTGTAACAACCTTACACTAAAACTTTTTCATAGTGTTGAGAACTCATAAAAACTTAGTGTTAGTGGGTAATCAAAATAACAACTAAAAATAACTAAAATAAATTAAAAAACAGAAAGTAAAATCGAGTTGCCTCTTGGCAAGCACCCTTCTTTAGTATCTTAGGCTCAACGATATCTCTCATACCAATCATGGTGGCCTGCCCAACTAAATTTCGTTTAACTCTGGACTGACCTTGTTGCCCTTGCACTTCTCTTACAAGATATCAAATTTCGGTATGGGTCACAAGCATTTTCTATGTTTGTATAAATCTTATTAAATTCTCTCATAAGATGTGTCTTTAATGTTGAAGGAGAACCATTGTTTGCTGACTCAAGTGTAGTCCGCATATCTTTTTGCCATATTTCTTCATTGGGCGGCACTTTAGGTTTGGCTTTGTCAAATCGATACTGACCATATCTATTGTGAATGCATCCTTCCAATGCTCTTAATTTTTTTTATTATTGGCCTGTATAAATAAGTCATGTTGATAAGAAGAAGAGCAATTGATATAATAAACTAAAACTAGACTAGGTAGCAGGTTGTAGTCAATCTTATCAGTTGCGCACGCGATTAAGTTCTTTCACGTGTAGCTTTAAGTTTTGAACTTATTTTCCACTGGTCGTGCGCTCGGGCACTTTCCTTTATCCATGCGGGCTTGTGCTCGGCTTTTGATTGAGTACAGAAGACCCATCATTTACTGGCGGTTCAACCTTTCGGTAGTTGTGTCTAGTTCCTTGATGCCACTACACTAACATTCAAGCATTGGTTTTTCTCAATTTGAGATAGCAGTCGGTCATGTTGTACCCATAAATCATTGATGTCCATGATCAATAGTCCCACTTGTTGCTTAAAATTTACTATTGATTGTTTTTGTCTTACTTTGATGATTGACGTTATTTTTTAAACTTGAGTGGTGTTTAATGTCAACTAATCGATCTTTTCTTCCAACCTAACATCAAAATCTTGATCAATGGTCGGCTCCATTTTAGTCATTCATTAGCTTCATCATCGTGTGCATCAAGGCCTTTAGTTTTGATATCTCTATTGATGTATCTACTGCTGATGGTGATAGTGGTGTATTTGAGGTAGACACCTTTTGTATCTTCAAGTTTGATTCTGAGAATTGAATGGACGGTCTTTTTCAATCATATTTTTAATGATTGCACATGCCACATCAAGATACTTGTACAGAATTAAACCACCAACCGTGACATTCAACATTCTCTGCTCTTGCATCATCATGCCCTTGATGAACAACTCAGTCAGTGCATGCTCCGTAAACCCATGGCTTTGGCACTTTGTAAGAAGATGTCTGAAACACTCATAGTATTTATATGCCATCTCATCTTATTACTGCTTGATCCTACGTATCTCGTTTCTAATTTGAGTGACCTAAGTTGATGGAGAGTACTTCACAAGAAACCTCTTCTGGATCTGGCTGCATGTTGTAATAGTACCTGTAGACATAAAGAAAAATCACTTCTTAACATAATCAATAAGGGAGAATGAGATTTCCATTAACTGATCTGATCAAGATCTTCTCTCATCGGTTTCATCATGCTGCAAACAACTCTGAAGTCCTAAAGATGCCTTTGAGCGTCTTCTCCCATCGCCCCTTGACATTTCAGAAGTTGGCGTAAGACACTACTCCTAATTTCGAAGTCAGTATCATCTTCATCGTCAGGCTGAATGCACAGATTAGGTTGGTCATGAAACATTGGTGCGTTGAACTCTCTCATTGTCCTCTATTATGATAGTTGCGGCACTGCCATTCATACTGGTTATCTAGATGTTCTATCCTCTACTTTCCTCTCGCATAACAACTACTCTTAGCCTCATACTATGGAAACCGATCATCCTGGAACAAAGGATCCATGGACTCAGTAGAAGCTGATAAGAGAGGTTAATGGATGAAACAAGCAGACTAGCGGATCTAGATAAAATTTGGCAGAGGGGTCACTTTTTCATCTAATAATATTAGGAATTTCAAGATTTGTTTTTTAAAATGTGTCCCATTTACAGCTAATCCTAAAAAAGTACTTTATTTATATTTTATTTTTCAATAAATTTTCAAATCTACACTTGTATTTTTTAAAAACAACATATTTTACATCATTTGAAGGTAACTTGCCGTACCAATTTTAAATACAAAGAGATAAACCAAATAAAACTTTGTAATAAATATAAAACATTTGAAGTTATTAGTTGAATGAATTGTTTGCTAAGAGCAAACTGAACATCCTATGTCTTGTCATCCTCGCCTGGTCATCTAGTGGAGTGAATTTCTTTAGCATATTTAGGATTGTGTTAGTTGCGTCTCAACTATTGTGTGATTTATGCCGGTAGACTGTGCCACCTCTTTTATCTGTCATCGCTTCTTTAACAACCATTTTGGTCTTTAACTATTAGTTTTCATAGAGCATGGAGATGTTTGATGACTTTTTTAAGTACATGAAGGATGATCCTTGACCTTGACCCCCATACAATTCATGTACTAGGATTCCTGAGTATCCAAATCTCATAGAGGTATAGACTAGGAGAGAGCATTATTCGGTGTAAATCAATTCATGTGACAAAAATAACTTAAGCAAACTAATTTGGATTGCGTTATTCAGTTAATCGATTAATTCAGTAAAATATGAAAATCTTGTTTAATTAGGTTCGATTATCAGAAGAGATATTTGTGAGTTTTGGTAATTTAATTAACCAAATTAATCAAAAAATTATTAGATTAAAAATGATGTTTGTATATAAATATATTGAATTTATTAAATGTATATATTAGTTTAGTAAATATTTTTAATTGAATATTTAATTGATAAATAAATTAATGGATTTATCCCAAGTCCTTAACTCCTTCGCGTCATGAGGAAGTGAAGTGATTGGGGGCTCTTCATTATTCCCGAGTTTGTAGGTAAATTGAGAGAAAAAAAATTAAAGAAGAGGAGAACAAAAGAAAATAAAGAATTTGAGATTAGAAATAAAAATGGTTGATCCCGAGTCAAGGAGGGATTTAGAAGAAATAAAAGGAAAAGTGAAAAAATGTATTTTTAGTAGGGGAGAAAGGAAATAAGAGTATAATATAATATTTATTTACTTAAATTTCCTTATAATAATTTAACAAAAATGAAATATAAATGAAATCCTTTTGTTTCTCTGATAACGCATAGAAATTATTATTGGGGGGATTGGTGGAGGAGAAAAAAGAAATTTTGGGAGAAAAAATGGGAGAAAAATTAGGGATGCTAATAGATTTTGTATAATTAGTGCATGTTTTGTAGGCGGGATAACATTTGTATAGGATAATTAATATTGTCAAAAGATGTTTAGTTGGATATTTGATAAAAGTATTAATAATCCGGGAATTAAATTTTATTCATTAACAACAGTATTATTAAACCCACCTTCTAAGGTGGGTTTATTTATCCCGACCGAAAGAAGAAAGCCCGATTGAACTAAAATTACATATATACCCCATGCCCTAGCCTACCAACAAACAGAGAGGATCTCCCTCTCCAGTTGCCTCCTCTCCCGACCTCATCAATTTTTGGGCTGACTGCATCTAATCCCCACCAGCGAAGTTCCTCGTGGTCTGTAATCCCATCACTCGTCGCTACAAGTTCCTGCCCCACCTCGGATCCGCCTGGTCATGGCACATATCTGTTTTCATCACTGACCCTCACCGTGTCTTGGTCCCCACCGAGCTTGTCATCCTTTATTTGTCATCTACTCTCTCGATCTGCTCAACTTCTCATCAGGAAGTTATTATAAATCTAATAGGCCATCTTGCTCGTTGTCTCCTTCTTCTTGATTATCTCTGTATCTATTGTGAGTGCTACAAGAAGTGGAGGCGGAGAGTCGTGGGGTTATGTCCATGTTAGACCCAAGCGCACATCTACTGATGGCTGTACAGGAGTCCTTATAGAAAACAATTAGTCGCCAACTCCAAGTCATGGCCTACTGATCTCTGACTCCAGGGATGCCCTGGAGCATCTGAGGTGGGGCTTCAAAATTTTCAAGAAGTCGGACCACTGGTCACCGATCTAAAGCCACGCAACTCCACATGGATTAAAAAGATTGATCTCCAAACACTGTGGCTTACTGTTTTTCTATTTAGGCATGTATGAATCAAGCAATGAGTACGAAAGTTGTTCTACAAAGAACTACCAAGTTCTTAAATTCAATCAATCTTGCCAAGCACAATACTGAAAATCATTTCAGCAGAGAAGAAGTTGACATGATTTATTTCACTTTGTCCTACAAGAGATCCATAGATTCACATTGCAAATCAGCCATTCTTCCATATTAAACATTTACAACCCTCATCTTGGCAGAAGAATTAAAAAATAAAAATGAGAAATTTATTTCATTTAATAAATAATAAAGGGTATTATTGTAAAACCTATTTCTATCCCACTATTCAACCAAACATATTTTGTAAGTATAAATCATATTATTATAAATAATCCCAGTATAAATAATACCCTCACTAATAATACAACTTATCCTATACCGGCTACCAAACGTGCACTTAGAGTATTATTATAACCATTTATTTTTTTACATTTGGTTTTGATTGATTTAAGAAAATAATTAAGTTTCGTCAATTCAAATGAATATATATATAGAGAGAGAGGGGAGAGAGAGAGGGATCCATAGAGAATCATCTTTCATGGAGAACATTGAGAACCAATCACATTCTTAAATTAAATTAAAATCAAATGGCAAAGAAACAATGTTGTAAAAACAAGTGAGACAGTGAGATAAGATAAGTACGTACCTATTTAAAACCATTCCTTCACATGACTATTTTTAGTGTTATTTAGGAAGAAAGTGTATTTCTTTAATCTTGTCTAATAAGTGATTTGACAACCGTTTAGCGTCATTTCTCCTAAAACCATCTCTCTCTACCACACCCTTTCTCAATCGCCAGTACCATATCTTGAAAAATTTGATTTATGTCTCTCTTCATTGTATCAGAAAACCATTTAGTTACATTTTTAACTCAGAAATTGTATATGGTATAGATATTTCATTCAATGCGAAACATGTAAGAGTGCATATTATTGTTCGTAATTTTTCAATTTTGATTTGATAAAAGCGTGTATATGTAGTTTTGTTATTTTGTGGTTGGACTTGTGTTTCTTCTATTTCTAAAAAGGTGGTGGTCATGATGCTTATATCTTACGATATGTGTCTCCAACTACCGGTGTTTCTTTCTTTATAATTTATGAGTGTTGAGTCGATATAGTTTAAATTAGATGCAGTAGTGAACATGGTGGCTGTTTTGACTAATTTTTGTTTTTAATTTTACGTGTTTGTGGTTTGGTGAATAGGTTTGTGCTAAGAAATGATATTTTGGTGAATATATAGGTAAAAAGACATTAAGATATGTTGGTCATATATTTATCTATTTTTGTATTGAACTATGTCATACACAAAGCTAGCATTAGTTGGTTTATACGGATTTAATTATGTGCTTTCTATTTTGTGATAAAGTTAATTTGTATCAGTTTTCGAGTGAATTTTTTTTATTTATTAGAAAATCATCACTATTTTGTGGTTTTTGTTCGACAATGACAAAGTTAACTGTTTTACCTCTCATTTTTTATGAAATCCTTTTCAGTGAACAAAAATAACATTATTTAAGTAATAAAAAATGAAAATATCTAAAAGATGATGTACATAATGATATAAGTCCAAAGTTTATGAGAATGTAAATGTCAAAAAAACTAATTGAATACTCTGTTTGGTGTTGTTAGCTACCTTAAAAATTTATTTATTTTTAGAACATTTGTTATTATTTGGTATAAGAAGAAGTGGGCGTCTATCAAAGAGTAGATCGATGAAATTTAAAATATTGAGAATGATCTGGTCAATCTAGATGATGACAAATAGGAAGAAGAATCTGCAAACATGTGAGAAAAAACTCAAGTGTATGGTGAACATGGAAATAAACTTGGAAATCAGAAAGGTTAGTTCATTACAGCCTCGCCATCTAATTTTTATTATGACCACACGACTCAAAAAAAAATTTAGATTGTGTATGCAACTACAGAAAAAATTTAATTTTACACATCTAAGATATCTGAAATGGACAATGATGAAGACTTCGAAACTGTATCCCTTATAGAGATGCTTCCCAAAAAGAAGAAGAAGCATCTAAGAGAATGAGTATGCAATAGTAAAGACGAGTTTGCTAATAAAGGTAAAAGATAATTAGTGTTAGCATGTGTTCACTGTTTTTGTGTTTAAAAAATAAGAGCCGAGCGCTTTTGTGTCATTTAAGTTAAACGAAGTAAAATTGATATTGACGGCAAGTTTAAAGGGAAAGTTGTAATTAAAAAGTCATCTGATGAATCTGAAGATTCTAATGAAGAGGACACTGATTTTAAGGGGATTGATTTTGAAGAGGTAGAGGAGATTATTATTTGTAGTAGCAGTGCTTGCAATAATGCATGTGACAAATATGACACTATGTTATGAAACAATTATAGGTTCCTCATAAAAAAGAACTACGAGAGAATGATTAGTGAATTATTTTGTCCAAACGAGCTGCACATTAAATATGAAGGCGTATGGTGGCGTTGGAAGAAGCGGGGGATGCAAGAAGGAAACCAAATTTGTTGAACCATATCTGAACAACAACCTCACCCCTCCCAGAATCAAGTCAACTTCTCATCTTCAATTATTCACTATTTCATAAGGTCACATATCCATTCATTTCTGAGTATTCATTTAATTTCATTTTGAATCATTGCGACATTATTCAGGGAAGTGTTAGATAGGGAAAATAATGATGAGTGTTATATGTCTAGTACTTAAGCATGTTGTAGATGGTCTGGAAATAATAACTTGAAGATATTTTTAATTTTTAAAGTATTGGTTATTGACTTCAGTGCATTTCCCATTTCTTTAATTTTCTAGGAAAGAAGAGTCATGAGTCTCAATCAAAGTCTTTAGGATCGCACCCACTTATCAGTCCATGCTTCAAGGTAATTAGTGCAAAAGGATGAAATTTTCATATGCTAATATGTTTAAAGAAGACATATTGTCTCACTTTGCCTTACAAATAAGGTTTGTGTATTTTTCTTTTACTTTATAGGTTCAACATGTAGCTTTTGTGAAAGAAACTAAATCACACAATTCCAGACCATTATATGTCTTACTAGTGGCCGCATAAAGAGAGCCCTAGAAGTCAATAGCTTTTTCCATGAGCTAAATTCAAAATATGATAAATTAAAGGAAGAAGTTGACATTGATTTTGATATGTTTGTTAGAGCCCTGATGGGCGTACTTGAGAAAATCAGTGATTCCAACCCAGAATAGAAAGAAATTTTAAAGAATTTATTACTTGTGGCTTGACATTGGGCAAAGATGTCACCTAATGAGTTTTGGTCAAACTGTGACTTCTTGCTTCAGTCAAATAGACACAACATAAATGTAGGCTATGGAGGTAGCTAAACATGTTCAAGAAAATCAATTAAACATGTAACAGACATTTTTTGGACTTCAACTTCTAGATCTGTTTGTTGAGAATTTTGTAGAAAATGTACCTTCAAATCTCAAATATGTAATAAGTCAAATCCATTACTCATATGTAACAGGTCGAATGTTTTATGCATATATATATCAAGCTCGAGTTCTTTTTACTCATTGTTTAGCAATGCTGAATGTATTTCAGTACAACTCTGCAATATTTGTATAAAACGTTATAGTATCATTTATTGAAAGATTGTTGAATAAAACAAATCTATCCTAAATAATTTATAGTTTAAGAAAAAAAATTCAAATTCATTTGTCTATTTAACTAAAATTTCAATTTGGCTCTCCAGCTTCACATGTGGCTAAGACGCATGTTGCTTGTCTTTCATTAGTTCTCCAAGACGTATAACCTCATCCATGAGTAACCAAGTAATTCTCATTTTCACATGCATCTACAACCATAAATAAAATTAGCACATGTGGTTGTAAACGAAAGCAAATAAATAGAGCAATACATACCTCTTTTGTACTTTCATAGGATGTTCATTGATACTGTGTTCATGGGACTGTAATCTAAAAAATGTTGAAGGCCCTCTCTACTTGTAACTGTAGGTAAATAATTCAACCAAATTACCTTAACAATACTATTTGTAGAAACAACAAACTAATAATGAAATGTTTGCTCATAACCCTGCGTGTGGGACAACCATTGCTATTATAACCATTTATTTTGCATGTGCGATATGTTTTTGTCTTTTTACTTTTACTACTAACTCCAATCCAGACTTAAATCGTGTTAAAATAGGTGACCAACCCTTGTTCTACCTAGGCCCACGGAATCACGGATAGTCATCTGTCACGAATCATTCACAAATATAAGGGTGAAAATGTTTTATCTTCCACCATCTTCTTCACCATTATGAATAGCCTTCTTATTTCTAACATTTTCTATATAATTATCTAATGGTGATTCAAGAAGCTACAAGTCAAAGGGCAATTTTTAACTGATATCTAAGGTCATACTGAACTTTCTCTTAATAGACCATAAAGTCAAAGGAGAAGGTATTGTTTCGGCTTGTCTGTAGCTACTTGCTGACTTTCTGATCATGATGTTGGCCTTGTACCTCACAGTTAATTCCACCTTAACAAGAAATATTTAATAGTGTTTGCCCAAATTTTCTTCAATCTCAATCTTACAATAAGTACACTTTATGCTCAAATATCCATTTGACTCATAGTTAACAATTTTCCATTTTCTAACATCCAGACCATATTTTCTAGCATGATATTCCACAAAAGCTATTCTCTTGTTTGACTTTGTAATAATGCAATCAAAACTCTTTTTCCACTCAAATTTAAAGATTTTAAATACGTTTGAGTATATAACCTTGCCGCTTTCTCCTCAATAAGATAATTTATAAGTGGCACTGCATGAGATTCCATAGTGTGAAAGTCTTCTTCTTCTTTTTTGCGACGTGCTTTAACTACTTTATCTTACTGCTTGACAAAATCATTTAGCTTGTTTAGAATTAACAAAATCATTAAAATATGAATTCATACTCTCACTTTTCCCCATTGTAGTCATTCTAGCGGTAAAGCAATCTTTCAAGTAACATATTTTATGGTTTAGCTAACTTTCTTTCACTATCTAATACTTTTATTTTATGGTCTCAAAGCTATTCAAATTCTTCAATTGTGTTGCTCTTTTACCATTTCTTATAAGTGCCTCCAAAATCATTGAAGAATGAATGAAGTTTCTCTACCACATATTTATTAATATGTCGCGCACAAAAGTGATGACGTGTGTTAGGGAAAGTCCTTTTAATTGCTTTTTTCATGGCCCATCCTGGTCAATGATAATTTTTAGTGATTGTTTGTCAAACATACATTTCAGAAATTGCTCTAATAACCAAATATATATCTCCTCCGTTTCATTTTCCAACAATGCAGCACCAAATAAAATAGACTAACGATAATGGTTGATACCAACTAGAGGAGCAAACGACAGGTTAAAATGATTTATTCAGCAAGTCACGTCGAACATTAAAACATCTCCAAATTGAGCGTAAGCTAACCAAGACCTCCCATCTGCCCAAAAAAAAAACATTTCTTAAAAATCCATTTGGTGCCAAATCCATGGCAAAATAATGACTTACATCTGATTTGGTCTTCTGATGAAAATGTGAGTATTCCATAACATTCGCAACCAATATGATTCTTTGTCTCCATCTTGAGCATATTCGAGAAATATTTTGAGGTGATGTCAACTTGGGGACTACCACTAATGACATTAACAACTTTTATAACTGTACAAGGTTGCAAACTTTTTAGTTAAGTTTGTATCTTAAGTTCTTCCCTATTGGTGTCTGGTGAAACTTATTATGAGATCGATACTTCATTACTTTTGATGGTGTAGTGGATGAGTGATTATGCTCGATCATATTCAAATGTATCCACTACCCATTCATTATTTCTCAATATTATTTTCATTTTGGCCTTGCATCTGGTCCGCGTTTCATGTTGTTGTTTGACATATTTACCTTTTTTTGTTTGTCCTTTGACTTCTTTCGTTCGTTATTGCAAACAAGCAACCATCATATTATTTCTTTGCTGGTTCTTGACTTAGCATGGCCATTTACCGGGATCCCTAATCAATGATCTAGTGTGTAACTATAGTAAAACTTATATGCTTCATCTTTAGAAGTAAAGACTCTTCCAAGAATCAAATTATCCTCTCCTGGAGTACTTGACATTATAATACCATCATTGGTTTCACATTCAAATTAAATTCACTCTCTTCATTTTGCGAATGTAAATAAATATCTAAATGTGCGCTATAAAAAATTAAAAAACAAGTTGAATTACATCATATGGATTTATTCAAGCAAAATTTTTGCTAGTTTCAAAATGGTTTATCATCAAACTCAAGTAAATCAAAATAAATACGTAGAACTAGTTACAATTTTATCATACCACTTATATTAGCCATACCAATTGTAGAAAATTCTTCTTGATCAAGAATATTATTATAAGTTAAATGTGTCTTGTCCACTTCCATGCGATATGTCGAACATGAAAAATAAAGATAGTAAACAGCCAAATCAAAGATAATAAAAAGCTAAATTCACATAGTGATAATTTTTATAGCAACAGTTACACCTTTTAGAAACATAATTAATATAAATACTCAGAGTCTAAATAAACAATCTAGCAACATACCTGGAATTGTGACAGTAATTTTTTTTAATTATACTAAACCAATTTTTCAAACATCAAAACAACAGCAAATGGAGCCAGCCAGTGGGACATCGACAACTTTGCTAAGCCTGGACAGACTTTCTAGCAAAAAAATATTATCTTTCTACCCATAGATGGTCTGTCTTTGACAAAACATAAAGAATTTTGTACACATTTCATATAGATTTATATTTTACTTGAAAGTCAATTGATTATGAGGAACTTCTCCTTATAAATATATATATATATATATATATATATATATATATATATATATATATATATATATATATATATATATATATATATATATAAGAGTAATCCAATACTACAACTGATTTCATAGAATTAAGTCCAGAGTATCAGTTGCTAATATCTCAATTCTCAACCGTAGACAACATTAACTCAAGGAATACATTCAACATAGACATAAACACATTGACCATCATTCATTTTTGCTAACTATAAGCTAATATTATCATAAAAATGCGGAGCTCAACTTACCTGATGAGCAGGAGTTGCAGTTCGGACAGCCGTCAGAGTGTGGTAAAGTTGACATTGCGGCGTTGATTTGATATCATCCGGTGGAGAGGCAGCAGTCTTATCGAATCAAGCTTAGAATTCGGACATGGACGGAGCTTTTTCATTGAGAAGGAGAAGGAGAAGGAGAAGGATAGCCAAGATCGAGCCATGGTGATCCATTCCAGAGGAAATTAGGTTTGTGTCATGTTGCGGTGATTGTTTGGCGCTAGAATATTTCGATATCCTTTTCATCCCGTGTCAGTTTGATTACAGATTTAAGATGGGTGTAGAGAACAACCTCTAGAGAAATAAAGCTTCAGATTAGATGCGATGGAGATGCTTCTTTTTCTTCACACCGCGAAGGAGATGCTTTTTTTTTTTTTTTGCAACCACTCTACCGAATATGTCGTGTGAAAATAGGTAAGTAAGGATAATTTTGTCATTTGGCGTGATAAGATATATAACTCTTCTCATGCGCTCTTGCGTCAAGGAGAGTATCTTTTCCCCCATTAAATATTGATTCTTATTAATTATATTGTCATTATTATTTATTAATGGATGTTACAAGTTCACAGTCTATTTTAGTGTTTTTCTAATATTATAATAATAATTATTATTAGAATTCACATTACCCCGTTCATGATTATTAGAATTCTAGAATTCACATTATTATCAGACGTTGCTCAAAGGTAATTCTAGAATTCACATTATTAGAATTCACATTACCCACTGTCCGTTGTTTTTGAAGCCTCAGCTCCGAGCTTTCCAGCGCCGCATGGTCGAGATCCCTTATGAAGTCTGCGCCACCGAGAGCAAGGCTGTCATGTAAGCGGACAAAGTTCCTTGCAGATCGTCATGAGTAACCTCACGCCTATGTCCTTTCTAGCTTCCTCGGTAATAATGATCGGCTCTCCTTGATTTTCTTCGTGTAAAAACTAACACAAGAGTTGAAGCAAGCCTCCAGCTCTAATTGTAGTTAGCCGGATTCATACTCAAAACCAATTGACAATGAGTGGGGGATCCCAACTATATATTAAAATCACTTTAGAACTTTCAATTGGGCGATATGGGATAATACTATTATGTTCAACACTCGCAAAGGGTGATGTGGGATAATATTACTATGCTCAACACTCCCCTCACTTGCAAGAACCTTTGTTAACGTTGACAAGTGAGACCTCGTACGGATCTAAATGTTCTAAGAGTATGGTCAAAACCCACTCTGATACCATGTAGATTAATCGGATCCACACTCAAAATCAATTGACAATGAGTGGGAAGCCCAACTAATACTATATATTAGGATCACCTTAGAGCTTCCAATGGGTAATGTGAGATAATACCACTATACTCAACACTGATATAGTTAAAATATTCTAAAATGCACTTCCACAGAGTCCCAAACTAGAATGACCTTTGAGCAACTGTACTCTGATTGTTGCATAATAATAAAGGACATTTCAATCCATGAAGAGAAATCAGAACATCAGTCTTCTTCAGCCATATGCTGTGCTATACACCCTTGAAATAGTACAGGCATTCAGAATTTCCAAGATGAATGGGTTATTTGTACATCTAGGCGTTTTAAACTGACTAAAGGCCGCCCCGTTTCCTAGAAAATAATCCACGACCTTTTTAAACGTGCCATTCTCCAAAATGCGTAGCTCTAGAGGCCCTATAGAACTAGTCTTCCGCGACACAATGTAGCCTTGGTCTGAAAATGACGCATCCATCTCGCTGCAACATTGCCTCAGAACACTCTCCTCCACTGTTCCATCCATCTCCCAATATATTATGTAGTGACCCGGCTGGTGCCTTATGTCAGCGTGGCTGGTGAAGTCAATCAGATCCGCATTGGCTCTGGCTGCAGCTAGGAACTTGGACCCCTTGTCCACCACCAGCTGCAGATCCTTCTCAGTGTTTTTATCAATGTTAACCGTCAAAATTAGCTTTCTCCTGCAGATGAAGTTTAGTTTTGGTGTGTTGTTGTGGAAGCCCGCAACTTCCACAACATCTCCTAGTCTGTATCTGTAAAGTCCTGGAAAACAAAAATTCAGGTTTTACAGATCAAAAACAGAAATCTGCATGTAGATAATTTATTGAGGGGCTCAACATCTGACTTGAACAGCTTTTAGAAAACAACAGGACATGCAAGTCAAATAATGACAACGGATCTGATAATGAATACCACCAAACTGATTGATCACTCAGGGCTGTGTTTGTTCTAGAGAAAATTTGGTGGAAAATAAAAAGTAAATAAAATCTTTTATCTAATTTTACTTTTGTTTAGTTTGCTATGGAAAGGGAAAAAAAGAATTTCATTTTATTTTTCATCATCATGAAAAGTTTTATGAAAAAATATGTATGAAAGTATTATATAATTTTTGTATCTTCAACCTCGTCGGATACATTGAACTTAATAGAAGAATCTTATCGGATTCATTCATATACATTGAACTTGATTATATCATATTTTCACGCTAAAAGTTAGAATAATATTTTCCACCAAATTTTTCGCTTAATTTTCTTAGCTTCATATTTTCCATCTAAACCAAACAATTTTTTTTTAAATTTTTTACCAAATTTTCTTTTTCACCATATTTTCCCTAAACCAAACACAGCTTTAGTATAATGTGAATTCAAACCATCTCACCTCAATTATTAAGCAGTACAGTACTATACAATGCCAGATCCATTTTGGGGCAGCCGTCCTCGAATTTCACTTAAAATTTCTCTATTAAAGATAACAAAATAATTATATATATACAAATTTTTATCCATCATTTCAACTAAATTTTTAATTTTTCCCCTCCGATTTCAATTCAAAAATTTGATTATGTAATTTTGTCCTAAAAAATTTATGCATCCGTCTTTGGTACTACATGACGTGTGGAGTGTGGACTAGACTAGATTTCCTAATGACTAAGGGCATTCTCATTGAAGCTTTGTTTGTAGCTTCGTTTCAGAGTGCAGGGTGCTTCGTTTCAATGTGAAAATAGATTCATGAGCTTCTGACACCGGAGCGCTTCGTCTGCACGAAGGGGTTTGTATAAACATCAATCACTACGCTTTAGATATAAAAGCGTGGTAATAGGTATATCTAATATTCACGATAATCTATTACCACACTTCCGACTCTGAAGCGTGGTAATATATCAATTTAATATTCAAGATATATTCACTACATCTTTTACCATGCTTAAAAATTGGAAGCGTGATAATAAATATATCCTAAATAATTAATATAGATCAATCGTTTCATGGAAGCGTGGTGATAGATATATATTAAATATTTATCCTAACCTAGTACCACGCTTCCAACTATGAAGGGTGGTATTAAGTATGTTCTAAATAGTTAATATATATCAATTACCATGCTTCCAATTATGAAGCGTGGTAATTGATATTTATATGAAATAATAAATAATAAAACATTTGAGAAATTGACGTTAATAAATATAAAAAAAGATGATATGAAATAATAATTATAAATAATTAATTATTTAATAAATTTAAGAATTTTGTAATTAATATAGTATGAGAAAATAGAAAAATGTATAATATGACATCTGAGTCTACGCGTAGAGATTTGAAAAATTTATTTCAAATTTAATGTGAAATGACACAAACATATTTTTTTGGGATAAAACTCAAAAGAGGCCCTGAACTACCACCGCTTACCCAATTGCGGTCAGAACTACCACAATTTTCAAAAATGGTGCGATGAAAAAAAAATAAAGTGATTTTCTAAAATAAAATTTACCATTACATTCCTAACCTAATATTATTATAAGACTTAAATTTGTGTGCAAAAATTACATCGTTTGGTTATCAAAATAAATTATACCATTTTGCGCACATAAAGAAAACGACGTCTTTTGATAACCAAATGACGTAATTTTCACACACAAATTTAAGTCTTATAATAATATTAGGTTTGTATTGTAATGGTAAATTTTAATTCAAAAAATCAGTTCTAATTTTTTTTCATTGCACCCTTTTTGGAAATCGTGTTAGTTCTGACCATAATTGGGTAAGCAGTAATAGTTCAGGGCTCCTTTTAAATTTTTTTCTTATTTTTTTTATTTGTTTGGGTGGGGATGCCCGACAAAATTGGTCAACTATAAAAGATAACCTTTTAATTACACCGAAGAGATATTTTAGCCAAGAAAGACCACTGCCACCCGTTATGGTGTCACATCTCACAACATGCTCTGTTGTCACAAAATGTGTCATAATTAATTGTGAGGCTATATATATGGCGTTGGAAAATTAAAGTTATACGTTTGATTCATTATTAATTTTGAAAATTTTTAATTTTTCAACCTGACATTTCACGTCTTACAATTTATAATATTCAAAGTCAAAAAAGAAAAATTCTAAATGAGGCCCTGAATTATCACCGCTTACTTAATTGCAGTTTGAACTACCACGATTTTCGAAAATAGTGCGATAAAAAAAATAAAATGATTTTGGATGATGCTTAATAGCAGTTTGTTTGAACATTTAAATATTATTGATTTTATTGCTGAGAATTATTGATAATGGAGTATCAGAAGATGTCGTTTTTTTGTATGCGTAAAATGATATTATTTATTTTGATAATCAAGCGACGTAATTTTCGCACACAAATATAAGTCTTATACTAATATTAGTTTATGAATATAATGGGTCAATTTTATTTTAGAAAATCACTCCAATTTTTTTTCATCGCACAATTTTTGAAAATCATGATAATTTAACCGTAATTAGATAAGTGATGATAGTTCAGATCTCTTTTAAGTTTTATCCCCCCCATCTAAAAATGACTTATCTAATATAGCAATTAAGGAGCTAGCAGGGTGCATTTACATATGGGTGATTTTTTATTTTTTTTTTCAAAGAATTCTTACCTGTGAAAGTTGTAAGGACAATCTCATATTCCCCTCCAAGCTGGACCTGTGAAAGTGGCACCGGCTTATCCTCGATAAAATCATCGACGGCTGTTGAGCTCCAATCTTGCTGTGTTTGTCTGGAAAGTGGTATGAACTCAAAATATGAGAAAGTGGGTACGACTGCAAATGTCACATTCTCTGGTGGAAATCCAGGGTCCACATTTACACCGATCCAGCTCTCTGTTGATCCATAATCAGCACTGATCAACGGCAAATCCCCAGCATAATGCCTCAGTTTTGTCGAGTAATGTAACATTGAGCCGGTCATTATGGAATAAACATACTTGGCGTTGGGCCACAGCTTCCCAATCACTCCAAACCATCGAACTTCTTCTAAATATTTGCACATGGCTTCAATTTGAGCCGCCAGGCATGGGTTGGGCCTGATGATTTCTGATACAGCATTTCTCATCTCAGGCAAGGTGACTCTCGAGCTCACTGTGCCCGTTCTGATGTCATCACAAAGCTCCCTCCACAAATGCTCCAAGTTTCTATATGCTTGCACAATGCTGTATGAGAAGGTTGAGGTTACAAACTCAACTTGGTCGTAGTAAAACAAGCCCAGGAGGAGATGGCAGTATGTGGATTGCTTATAATCACCGCTCGATATGACTTCCCGAGGACTGCAAGTGAAAGACTTTGTTTTCTCTTGTTTGATCCTGAATTCCTCACTTGCAAAATAATGAGTCGTGGCTGTTCCAACCGATAATCCCCCTCTGGTTTTTGATTGCTTGCTGCTGTAAATGAACTCCAGCACTCTTCCTCCTTCCCTTATCGGATAAATCCTACATATATCACCAAGTAACCACCATAGATAGATAAAGCAGGGATCTGCTGGTTGTGGTTGTCAAGAAAATAATATTATTGATTACTACCTTGTTCTATAAGCAGCTGCCAAACTGAAAATTTGAAGGGTAGTCTGTGAGCTGTGGTTTGTGAACGGCACAAACTTCTGGCGGCCCTCCGTAGTGCCAGAGCTGAAAGCCACCCACAACTTTGTCAATGTCAAGAAAACTCTTTTGCCTACTCAAACGCGAAACAGTATAGTATATGTAGCAGTGGAAGAGGTAGGTGACCTTAGAGAGAGAGTGGTAATAGGGTGATGAGTGAGATTTGGAGACACATCCCCATCTGCAATCCTCTCAATAAAAGGTTCAAAATCTGCATGAGAAGCGAGTGGGACTAATGAAGTGAAGAGTAACTCCAACTCACAATCATCCATTTTTTCAATATCAGCATCTCCCAACCATCTCCGCAGATAATCCACTCCCCAATTCGACTCCAGTATCTTTCTAAGAGTCTCAGTCTGGACTTGGCCAGCATTGGATGACACCTTTTCAAACCAACCGATGATACCATCTCCTCCTTCCATGTCCATCTCAGATATATGAATATGCTTGAGCTTGACTTACCTGTGCACCAGCAGAATCTATGCCATAGCTAGAATCTATCTAAATCCTGCTCTTCGGCAGTTACCGATAAATTTAGAAGATAATGCTGGGTGGTGATGAGACTTGAAACCTTTGGCGCTGAGTCCAATAGATACTTTTTCTAGACAAGGAAGCAAGGGTGTACAACTAAAAAACAGGAAGTGATTGTTTGGTGTACATGTGGACCATAACACTATTAATGTAAATGTTTTACGTGTTGTGTTAAAAAATCAAATTCATACATGTCAAAATGTTAATAATTGTAAATTATTATTATTTTTATTTATCAACGCATTATATTGATCAAACTTCGCATGTCAATTTCTCAATAATTGGTCCTTAATGACGCCCAAAATACAATAGTGTACGATCATATATAGTCCATAGAAACTTGGCTGGTGTCAGATTCAGTTGGATGATGCATGTCTCGGTTTCTTGTTTGAAACACACAACATGACAAGAGGCTTCATCGAGGACGGATCAACCCATTTTCAAACCAAGCAAAAGCTTGTGATAGTGGGATTTTGTATTTAAATATGGACCATTTCTAAAACCATTTGTTTATTGCAAATGTACTTTTTTTCTTGATGATATATGAGCCAATTTTTATTAAATTAAGAATTTTTTACGTACTATTTAAGGCATGACATCTTACTGATAAGTATATTTTTTTATAAATCTTCCATTCACGATAAAGAACATTTCATACAATTATATAAGTAGAATCCACGTGTCATTTTATATTATTTCCATATTGTATTAATTATCAATTCTTAAATTAACTCAGTATTTGATTATTTTATATATATTATCTTTAATTGTGTTTTTTTTGCTATTAATATACTAAAAATAAAAAATTACATGATATGAATTTTTCACAACAATAATAGTATATTAGTTCTAACATTATATCTAGTTTACCTCAATCTTAAAATAAAAAAAACTATACAATTAGTGATAAAATATGACAAATGTAGCTATATTCAAATCTAGGTTTACAAATTGTTGTTCGACCAAACCAGCTCGGAGTTTGTGATGAATATTTCTGTCATGAAACTCAACTTGTCTCTGAATGTATTGGTGAAATTGAAGACTGGACCCTTGAGTCAGATATGGGATATTCTCCTTCTTCATTTATCCAATATAATTAACAGTTGCATCCCCTTCATCTTCAATGATCATATTATGTAAAATATTGCAAGCATACACTATATCATGTAAATAAATTTTATACCAAAATCGTGCAAGATCACATATAATAATCCAATGAGATTTTACCACACCAAAAGCATGTTCAGTATTTTTTTGTTTTTTAACAGAATATAAGCTTTTATTATCGACCGATCGAAAAAAAAGCCCCGACAAGCAACAATACAGACAGCGATGAGCTAGGAGGGGATGATGTTAGGGATCGTGTGCACAAAATACAATTATCGTTTCCGATCACAAACTTGTATCCAAAATGTCATAAAATAATTTTATGGATGTCGTGATAATATGAATTACTTGATACAAATTTGGATTTTACCTTATATTTACTGTTATTGATTTATAATCGAATGCTAAACACAAATCTGGATGCAAATACGAATCCTAAAAATATACAAAATTACCTCATAGCTATTGCGACACTTGGGTTGTCTCTAAAGAGCATGTCAAGCGTCGTGCCTCTATTGATATCCACACACAATTAATATATACGACACATATGCAGTACTAGCTCCAAAAAAGAAAATAACCCTCATATTCTCACAAGTGCGTTGTATCGAAACACATGAAACTAAATGTCAATTCTTCAAAAACCGTCAAACTCTACAAAATTAATTTGCTGTCGCTGACTTCTTATAGACGTCAGCTTCATCGACCATTAACCTTGTGATACCCCCACGGAAACAAGACATCGACTAGCTGTATCAAAATCCCCATTGCTTGATAATCCAAAAAACTATAAACATATGGTAGGGAAGCTCATTTACTTAACCATCATGAAACATGATCTTACTTATCCTGTGCATGTGCTCATCTAGTTCATGAGTGTACCAACCCAAAATCACTTACAAGCCATGCATCGGGCACTTCGTTATCTAAAGGCAGCTAGCACCTAAACAAGGATTGTTCTTCTCTTATGCTTCCTCATTTCAGTTTAGCGCCCCATTTCTGACTAGACTGCATGCCCCATTTGTAGACGGTCAATTACGGGATACTGAATTCTTCTTGGCTCCCATTGATTTCTTAAATAACTAAGAAACAACAGACTATTTCTCGATCATTCACCAAATCCGAATCGAATATTACCTCATGGATGACTGTTGCTGCGAGGTGTGATGCAGTGGCGGTACCACTGGGTGGACAGACGGGACAACTGTTCACCCAGGTTCCGACCAAATATTTCTATTTTAGTGTAAAAATAATATATTTTTAATTTTTGTACATCCAATTAAATCTAAAAATATGATATCTCTTAATTTTGTACCCCCAGTCAGCTTAAAAAAAATTTATACCCTCAATTAAGCTTTAAAATATTTTATTTTTTATTTTTGTACCTCATTCAGTTTAAATTTTTTTTTCGTACCCCCAAATTAAAATTTCTAATTCCGCCACTGATGTGATGGATGGTTCAGCTCTTGCATGACAAGGGTGTCGAGTCGCCTCTTCTGGTGTCATTCTTTTGCGACAAGAAAGGTTTGATTTATATGACACATAATTCAATCTTTCACAAGAGAACAAAGCATGTAAAGATCAAATTGTCATGTTTTTCAAGAGCATGTTGCCTCTAAACTAATTTCTCCCTCGACATATATATCTCCGCTAATGAGCAATCGGCCGACCTTTAAACCAAGGCACTGTCCGAGGATCTCCTCCATTGTTTCACATCCAAGCTGAAGATCTCAAATTTTCTCCATCGTCCAACTTGTGAGGGATGCTGGAGAATCAACCAATCAGGGCCGTCCCAGAAGAAATGGAGGTCCTGTGCAATAAGGTTTGAGACCTTCTCCTTTGGACAAGTCAATCCTGCCTGTGTAAATTTGGAGGCCTCACCCATGAGAATTTTGAGGCCTTTTCTCTGAAGATTTGAAGACTTGGAGCCCTGCCCATGCGGAGGCTCGGTGCGGCCGCTCCGCTTGCACTGGGACAGGGCCGGCTCTGCAACCAATGATAAGCATTCCGCTTTGGTAGTTTAGGGGGTCGACTTATTTTTTTAAGTTACAAGGGGCACATAATTACAAATATATAAAAGGGGGGCAAAAGGACATGTTAGATTTTTAAAGTTTTTCCCAATTTTCGAAGAACCGTTCTTGAGCTCCAGAGAGGTCACGTGGTTCATTTTCACAATTTTTCCATTATCTCTTTTAGATTCGTTTTTTTTATCAAAAATACCATAATTTTTTATTTATTTTCTGAAATGCCTTATTAATTGCAAACCGTCTATGTCATTCTCGGTTTGCGTATATCTTACCGCCATCATCAAAGACGATTTGCGTGTCTAACGCAGCTGGCCTTAGGGATGGCAACGGGGCGGGTTCGGGGCGGTTAGTGGTATTACCGTACCCTATCCGTCTCGAGACATATCAAAACCATACCCGCACCATAACCGCTCGGGTATGGAAAACTCAAAACCATCCCCATCCCCGTCGGATTTCGGTTTAACCACGGTTAACCATTTAACCAACAGTCGATCTCACATATGAAAAACCAAAAGTATTATCATTGGTCACGAATGAGGAGAATAGCCCACTCATTTAGTTTTTCTTTATAACAATGTTTGGAAATACCTAAACTAAGTTTTATATCTCTTAATATCTAAGGGCCAAAACACAAACCAGCAGCAATTAGATAAAAGATAGAAAACTCCTTAGCCAGCTTATGATGTTCATGAGAAGACTTAATATTAGCATAATCGACTTGTCAATTCAATCTTTAAGTCAGGAATAGTCACAACATCTAATTCTTTAAGTAATTGATGCAACCAAAAAAAAGAATCCATGAGTTTCAAGACATTAAAATTGATAAAAGGATTCAACCTTTGCCTTAGATTTGAAGTATTGGCAGCCGGACCAGAACCCAACCACCCATACCAACAAACCCTGAACATGAAAAACAAATCAAACAAATAACTTCACACAAAAGCAACACAACTCAATCTCAGAAACACAACCTGCACATTATCCACAGCTCAAATCTCATCTAATCTCCAAATCCCCCATCTAAATATTATAAACCAAAATCAAAGAAACACAAACCCCAAAAACAAAATGGAAGAGACAAATCATCAAACACATTATCTGCAACTTTAACCCAACTCAAGCTTTGAGGTCAGAGTTACAAGCTCGAAATAATATTACAGTAAGATCTAAATCAAAGTTGCCTTCATAGCGCATCTCGGTATTGATCGTAAGGCTAATCAAGCTGCCGATGTAGGAGTACCCGGAGGAACTTGATCTAGAGTCGTCATCCGCCGTTTCGGCTGCTGTGCAAGAATCGGACGAGTTGTGCAAAGGGAGATCAAAAATAGGTAGGGACTGGAAAAGAAAAACCGAGGGAGATAGAGAGGACATGCTATTGGTTTACTTCGGCTTGGCTTTTGATTGCTTTGGAGTTGAACGAGACCAGACGAGGCAGTCGGGAGGGTGAGAGAATGAGAGAGGAGGCTACGTGGAAGAGACTAGGTAGCGAGGACGGTGAGGGAAGGAGGGTGGGCGAAGGACGGAAGGAGAGGGCAGAAAATCATTGGAGGGACGATGAAATTGTTGGCGGGAAATTTTCGTTAAAATATTTATTTAAGTGTTTGAGATAGATTGGATATTGCCGCCATTGCTTATGTTTTAGGTTGTCCTGCAATTTTGTTTGTGTATTCTAAATCAATATGTCTTTTACATATTGTAAGGGTGTATGGTCAAAATGATAAATTGAATTGAATCGAACCGAACCGAACCATTAATTTTTGTTGAATAAACAATTGTTTACATTTTGAAGCAATGAAAAAATCAAACACTCCAGTTCGATTTTAGATTTTTAAATATAAATTGAATCGAACCGAATAAAATCATAATAATAGTTTAACCATTTAATTAAATACATATGAACTCCAACTGTTTAAATTAAGATACAAAGTATTACACTTGTAAATTTTAAAAACTTAGGTTTAATGAGTCTCACATGTGATGAAGATGAATGGTTATAATCTATTTATGTT
Organism: Kalanchoe fedtschenkoi; assembly: GCA_002312845.1. NCBI lineage: Eukaryota > Viridiplantae > Streptophyta > Magnoliopsida > Saxifragales > Crassulaceae > Kalanchoe > Kalanchoe fedtschenkoi. The sequence goes on from NQLW01000071.1 coordinate 3,394,425, forward strand.
TGTGTGAGATTTTCATGTTTGTGTCTAGTGTTTAGTTGGTCTCGCATGTAATGTATTTGTTTTGTATTTATGAATGTTACACACCTTATGTCTTTATTTATGTTTCTTTTAGTATTTAATTTTATTAAACTGGAAAGTTGCACAGAAAATAGTACTGAAAATTTGTGTACTTCTGTAGATTGTCAAGATTTGAATGCCTCTTTAGCTTGCAATTTTTAATAGAATATATTTTTAATTTTTTTACATAAAAACTCACATCTATGATCAAACTAAATTGAAAGTAAATCGATATAATGGTTTACTTTGATTTCTTCACTTACACGACTCAATTCAGTTTGACAAAATAAAACTGATGAAGTGGTTTGGTTCATTTTTTTTTTGTAAAATCGAACAAAATTGAATCATTACACCCATAGTACATGATGATAAACAGCCACAACTTCTTATATATATATAAGTCAATTAAAAACAATAAATGTTTGTCATAAATAAGACTCAATTTTCGTCATTTACAAAAACACTAAAACTACGTTATAATTAACGAATAATTCGTCAATTATAATAAAAATAGAAATGACGAACAATGATTTACGAATATTTTGGTCAATTATAGTAAATAGCTTCAACTGTTGGTGCAAAAAAGGGGGTTTTTTGTGACGAAAGGTACACTTAACGAAGAATTCGTCAATTATATAGAATATATAATTGACAAATCATGAATCCTCACAACAAATTGTCACATATACTAATAAATGTGACAACTTCTTTTTTGGTCATTTTTAATCTGTTAATTATATGCATTTTTCTTGTAGTGATAATTAAATGTCTTACTTAATTTAAATAGTCGGGTCGGGTCGGGTCGGGTATGGCAAATACCATACCCTTAACCTACCCGTCTAATTTTTTTCGGTTCGGTTACGGTTTTAACCGCGGGCGTGGTCAACTCGGTTATTATCCACGTTGACCGGTTCGGTTACGGTTCGGTTACGGTTCGGTTACGGTTGAATTGCCATCCCTAGCTGGCCTGGCAAGCCACGCTGGTAAAGATGCGCACACAAAAATAAATCATGGTCTCTATCATCAATTTATTTTAAAAAACCGCACTCAGCAATTCCAGTTTGGTTTCTTCCTTACCGGGACTAACGTTCGCAGTTTCCTTTGAAATCAAACACCAAATCCTCAATCCGTGCTAGCTTAATCAAACCACATGAAAAAGCTCTCAACTTTGCTCGAAGAATGTCTTCATTTGGAGCAGAGATATTGGATGGCCACATGAAGAAAAAACAACCTGAATCTGAACTTTCTAGATAAGTTTTTGGTGAAGCAGATGACCAAACTGGATAAGAGATGCAAGAAGCAAAAGCTAAGAACAGGGATATAAGTATGGATAGGACTGAGGAGCAACCCTCTCGAACAAAGAGTCTCAGTAACGTGCGTTCCGAGGCTGTCCTGTTGGGCTTGAACCCAGAATCTTGGGATTGTTAGACAACACCCAAGACCACTAGGCCAACACCTTATTGATTAGGAAGTATAGTCATTAAGCATTCATCAAAGGAAATTGAAGCAACAAAAAGAAACCATGGTAACGCATATGAATCCATCAGATCCAAATCCGGCGGAATACGTAACCGCGCAATCCATCACACAAAGAACGGAATGATGCAGCAGTTCCTAGCCTAAACAAGTATCTGGTGAAGCACATGTCAAAACTTGAAAAAGAGGTTCAAGAGGCAAAATGTGCTAAGTGGTCTAAAAAAAGAAAACATGGACTCTAACAAACACTGTGGTGTAGAGAGTAAAAATGGCCTGGATAAAATTTTGATGAAGCCAGTGCACATATTAGAAAAGGAGAAAATGCAAGCATTAGTATTAGATAATTAGCAATGAGTGAGAGAGTCCAACTATACCATGTTAGTAAGTTGGTTCCATACTCAAAATTAATTGACAATGAATGGGAGAGTCAATTATACTTAAGATGTAATTCTATACACAATGTGAGCGATGTGGGATACAATTCCTTATATGCACAGCATATAATGGTACAGACTGTGTGAGAGTCTTGCAAGGTCTTAGTGAGGGGCACGTTTCAATGCTAGAGAAGGAGAAAATGAGTAGCCGTCTCAAATCTGATGACAATGTCAATATAATGCCAAATGAAAATCATAAACAAGCTGTTGTTTCTTCTTCATGTGGGGTTTGATTAAGCTAGCACTGGTTGGGGATCTGGTGTTTGATTCTAAAGGAAACCGGCAGAAGCTAGTCCCGGTTAGTATGAAAACAAACCGGAATTATTGAGTGTAGTTTTTTAAAAAATCCAATGATAGAGACCGCGATTTATTTTTGTGTGCGTACCTTTGTAGGCGTGGCTTGACGGACCAGCAAGTGACATTGTCAAACCGTTTTTGGTGAAAGCAGTAAGCTATAAGCAAACCGCAGATGACACAAATGGTTTGGTAAAAATAGGGCATTTTAAAAAATAAATAAAAATAGTGTATTTTTGATACAGCAAAAAGGTGTGAAGGTTAATTTTGTGGGCGTAGAATGTTGTGATTATTAGTAAACAAACTCGTATGAGTTATTTTAATTTCTTAAAATAATTTAAAATGGGCTTTGAATTATCATTACTTTCTCAATTACTCTCTGAATTATTTGAATTGTCAAAATGGCGCAAGAAAAAAAATAAACTGATTTTCAAAAATAAAATTTAAACTAATATTATTATAAAAATTAGATTATGCATGAAAACTACATCGTTTTGTAACTATATTAAATAATATCATTCGCATAAGCAAAACGACATCATTTCATATATAATCAACATTAATTCTTTATAAATTTAATAAGAATAATTATATTTAATAAATCAAATCAATTAATTCTTTCGCCGCGTCGATCCCAACCCCTCCCTCACCAATCGCCTTTCGACTGCAGACTGCTCTTCTCGCTTGGATTCGTTTTTTTTTTTTTAGTAATTTTTTTAGTAATTTGTAGTAGTGAAGAAGAAATCGTCAATTATCATTTACAGGTAAGAAGACTTTGAATCTAACCCAGCAGGCACGGATTTCCTCGTCGTCTTCATCTCGTGCAAGATTTTCCTCCACTTTCATCTCCTCCCTTCTGTTAACTGCCATAAATTTCCCATCTTTGACCCCCGCTATTCCACCCTTGATCGCCTCCCTTCCAATTCAATCGCCTTTCGTCTCTTACTACCAGAAAAAAAAAAAAAAACCCTAAATAATCTGAATTACTCAGTGATGGTTCTTGACAAGGAGGAACCTACAATTCCATCCAACCTGGATTCCTTCCTCCACTGCACCACCCCTCTTATCCCATCCCAATTCCTTCCCAAGGTTGTGTCAATTGCTGTGCTGACTTCTCTTCTCTCCTTCAGTTAATTTGCTCTTTTGCGTGTTTAACTCGGGTTTGGAATGTGTTTGCAGTCTGAGATTAGGAATCTGAATCAGCTCTGGCATCCTTTCCCCAAGGAAAAAGTTGAGTGTTTCACCCTAGCTGATCTCTGGAACTGTTATGACGAGTGGAGCGCGTATGGGGCTGGAGCTCCCGTCATCTTGAATGATTCTGATACCTTGGTTCAGTACTATGCTCCTTACCTCTCTGCCATCCAGATTTTCACTACTCGTTCAGCTCTACAGAATTTAAGGTTACAAACAATGACTCTTCACTTTTCTTCTTCTTCTCCTTCTTCTTTTCTTTATAAACAGTGATTTCCAAAATGTGTTTTCATAAAGTATTGATGGTTTTCTGATTGATTGAGATATAACTTAGCTTATTCATCCTCCTCTGTTCTGTGTTTTGATTCGGATACCCAGTCAATGAGATTGTTGTTTGAGATATCTGTAGTCCGGACTGGAATTATTTGAGTTATGATATGAATGTAACAATGAGTAGGTGTAATAATACATTCGGTGTCTTTCAGGGATGAGACTGATAGTGAGTCTAGGGATTCGAGCAGTGATACTTCTAGCGATGAGAGCGAGAGCGACAAGTTATCCAGATGGGATGGAGGTTCATCCGAGGAAGGAGGGTTGGAGCATGATGGTGTTTCCCCGTTGAACGATAGACTGGGATACTTATATTTTCAGTACTTCGAGACTCTAACTCCGTACCAAAGGGTTCCCCTCACGGACAAGGTAACCTGTTTTTAAATTCTGTTTGCTTCCAGCAAATTGCATGCTTAGCCTATACTCTCTCTGTCTTGTTCTTCATTCATCAAGACTGTAAGAAGAAAATGAAAAATACAATGGTAGGCCAAGGGCTTTGGATTTGTTGGAATAATTTGGCCTCCTTGTTATGATTGGCAATTGCTTTCAGAAAAAAGAATAATGCTATTTTGTTTTTTTACCCTTTTAAAGATCCTTAGAAAATTCTCCCTCTTTTCATTGTATTATCAATATCTAAATCTGAATATGTGAAGTTAGTGTATCTTGACAGTGACTCTGTTTTTTGATATTCAGATTACTGGACTTGCTAGACGGCACCCTGGTCTGATGTCACTGAGGAATGTGGATCTATCTCCTGCTAGTTGGGTGGCTATTGCCTGGTAATCTTCTTTTTAGATATCCTTAAATCAACTGATCATACATATAATATTGAAATGATTGACAGCATGACTGAGTCATTTTAGCCTATTGGTATGTTTTCAGGTACCCAATCTACCACATCCCCATGGGAAGAACAATGAGAGACCTGTCCACTTGCTTCCTCTCGTATCACACCCTCTCATCTTCTTTTCAAGGTATTGATTGCATATCAGTCTTTAGGAGCTGCTTATTCCTTTTTATCAGCTCTTGTAAATAAACTCTCTGCTATATTTTGGGAAGATCTCGTAGTACCTCTACCAATGTTGGTTAGATATGGAAGAAGATGATGATGATATGGACATCTATGAAAGAAGGGAACGGAAAGAAGGTGAAGGAATCTCTCTCCCAGCGTTTGGGTTGGCTACTTACAGGATGCAAGGGGATGTGTGGATATCTGGCAGGAATGGACATGATCAAGAGAAGCTGGTATCGCTTTTGAGTGTGGCGGATTCATGGCTGAGACAGTTGAATGTTCAGCATCATGACTTCGACTTCTTTGTGGGCATTCGTCATTGACCCAAGTCACAATTATAACCCGCTGTTTTGGAATTCCCAAAGGATATCATGCCTTCATGTACAAGATGATGATCCTCACTGAGAGTCGCCGTTAGATGGTCGGTTCTGGGCTACCTGGCTCACTTCAGTTACACTGATTGTGGTTTCTTGTACAAGTTAGAGTTTTTGGGTCTGGGGATTGTATAGCTGATCTTTGTTGCGTCTCTATGATGACCATATATGTTCGCCCTCAGGTGTCAGTAGACAGTACATAATGTGAGTTGAGTTTTTAGTCTTTTACGGCATGGTACAATCTTAACATTGTTAGTAGCAAGAACATTGAAGCTCTTTTTTCTTCCTTGGTAGTGTATGAACTTTTTCTTCAATGTGTCCTCTTTTCATAATTTTCTCATATCTTTTAATTTATTTTCTAAACTATTTACTTGTAAAATCGGAGTTTAACTGTCATTTTCTTTTGCAAAATAACAGATATGAAATATGTTGTGATTTGAACTGAGGCACGATACCAAAAAGAAGTTCATAGGTGTGATTTTATATAAGAAAATTCAACCATGTCTGACCCCAAATTTTTTTAAAAATAAATCGTCTATCAAAACTGCATTTGTAAACTGTGCTTCAACCAAATCACATTCCGATCTGGCAACATATTTTAATACAATTTATATGATTATAACGCATGCGAATCGCAATTCATAGTTACATCTTTTAAAAATAAAATAAATTAGAAATAAAATAAAAATTTATGATGCTATAATGACTGCATTCATATGAAATCGATTTTTTTTCAAAACTGTACATTTTCCTTCGTTCACTATTTTTTTTACATTCGTTCTTGGTTTGTTATTCATTCTACCCTAGTTTCACATTTTCATTATTTACAATAACGAAGATTATAGATATATTTGTTGTTTAGAACAATGAAAATTTTCATGTAATTCTTTGTTGTTGAAACAACGAGAATAAAGCTAATAATCTTCGTTATTTGAAACAATGAAGATTTATATTCTTCGTTATCTAAAATACCGACTCTCTTTTATCTTATCTTTTATTTTATCTACCTTATTTTAAACCGAATATCTTTTATTTTACAAAAATTGTTTGTGAAATCTTCATTGTTTCGAAGGATGACATGGACAATTTTGTTGTTCTAAACAACGAATATCTAAAAATATGATAGAATGGATAACAAACCGAGAGAAGAGACAGAAATAATAACAAAGGGAAGAAGAGTAACAATTTTGAAATTTTTTCTATCAAATCAGATTATGTGTGCCTAGTCTAATTTCTTTGCACACATTTTGTGTTAGTTATTATCTATGTTCTAAAATATTTGACATGTTAATTTTTTGAATGATGATTTAATTTGTTATTTTCACGAGAAATATTATATTATCAATATGTTTGTATTGATTTTTAATTTGATAACTTTTTTTACAATATAATTTTTTACTATTTATAGTTTAAGTAATTTGTATTTAAATTTAAATGCATAAAAGAAGACAACAGAACTATTGTCTTGCATGGATCATATCCAATGATTGCTTGAAAAATGACGAGTCACCTTAGTAGTTTGGAAATATAACAGCACCATACACTACGACCAGAATAATTTTTTTCTGCGGATCAAAAATTATCCGAAATAAGTCCGAAAGTTATCCGAAAATATATTTTTTCGGGTGCAAAAAACAACTCCGAAAACGGCCAACAATCAAATCCAAAAAATTTTCTTTCGGGCTTTGTTTCGGATGTTTTTCGGGAATCTGGTAATGAGATTAAAAATATATAAAAATAGAGGGACAATAGAGGACTTCTTTCGGATCATATATTTTTTAATTCATTTTCGGTTTAATTGAGGAGTGTTTTAGGGTTTGTCTAAAATTAGTGATCCGAAACAAATGAGAATTGGTCCGAAAACAAAATTAGGATAAAGATAATTAGTGTGAACAAAATTTAAAAAAATTGGTGTTAATCCTCAAAATTTCCGTAAATGGTCCGAAATGAATCCGTAAGTTAAGAACAAAATTATAAAAAAATAATTAGTCCGAAAAAAATTAGAAAAAGAACCGAAAAAAATTGGTGTTAATCCTCAAAATATCCGTAAATGGTCCGAAATGAATCCGTAAATTAAGGACAAGATTAAGAATAAAATTATAAAAAAATAATTAGTCCGAAAAAAATTTGAAAAAGAACCGAAAAAAAATTATTGAATTCCGAAAATATTCCGAAAACAAATCTGAAAAAATAAAAAATAAATTTAAATATAATTATTTGCAGAATTATTTGAACAAATCCAAAAAGAATTTGGAATGGTCCGAAAATAGTTAGAAAATGGTCTGAAAATATATCCAATAGTCCGAAAAATACCCGAAATTGACTCTCAAACTGCACACCCGTATTAACTCCACCACAAACCCGAAAAAAGAAACCCCAAAAGATCCCGACAATGGTTAGAAAGTGATCCGAAAAGGACCCGTTTTTAACCCAAAACCCGGTAAAAATCCTCTTACCAGTCGAAATACATCTGAAAAAAATTTCGGACCATGCTGTGTTCGAAAATCTTATCCCGCTAAACTTTTTCATTCTGGTAGTGATAAGCTGCATTTCAGTATATTATTGGTGCATATAAGGGTATAGTCGCATCACCCACTAAATCATATAATATAACCTACAAATATAGTTGTAACCTCTCGATCATTGGCAATTATTTTTAGTGTAAAATAAACTATACTAACATGATATCAGAGTGTGTTTTAGCCGTACCTCTAAATAAATCGGTCTAATGGGTTGATTTCGTCCGCACAAGGTCCCACTTGCGAGATATTGGTTCTAGTTGGTTTGACTACAGTTTCATCCATATGATTATGGTTTCGTCCGCTTACGATTTGGTAAATGAGGGGGATGTTGATGCATATAAGGGCATAGTTCCACGTAATCCATTAGCTCATAGAATATAACATATAAATATAGTTGAAATCTCCCATTTATTTTCAGTGTGAAACTAACTATATTAACATGCTATCAGATATTCGAATTCCTCTCTAATCCACCAATGATAGTTTTGAATGCATTTAACCGATCAACATACACACGACTGTGTATATTATATTATTCTTTTTGCCGATTTGGTCATATAAAGTCTCCAAACGGTCGTTCAGATGGATCCATTAGCTTTTAGAGTGCTTTGTTTTAGAAAAAATTTAGTGGAAAGAAAAATTTGATGAGAAATATTTTTTTCCATGAAATTCATCATATTTTTCCTTGTTTGGTTAGAGATAAAAAATGATGGGAAAATACTAAAACATTCTTTATTCTAAATAAATTTTTATATTTTACATCTAATTTTTCTACAAACTTTTCTTCTTATTTTTTCACAATTTTTTCTCATTTTTCACTGAATTTTCTTTTCCACCAAATTTTTCCTACACCAAACACAGCCTTAAGGTTTCCTAGATATTCTGGACGCGATGCATAATGGCTTGAAAGAAATCAATGATGAGCTTCCTGACTTCAGGCACCAACTCGAGGAAATTCCGTAAGCTTGAATTGTTTGTAACTTTGCGTAAGAATGGAGAAAAGAGTTGAACTTGGGGAATGATGATACGGTGCTGTATTGTTATAAAACTGTGTCATTTTTAGCTTTCTCCATTTCTCTCTTTTGTTCTGAACCTCATTTGTTGATCAGTTGGTATATGAATAGGGGCTTGTACATTTATTCAGAGATTAAGGGAAATATACAAGATTCCATTTACTTCCTCTCTAAACACCGAATCCTAGATATCTTCCACACTTTGTTCTTGAGCTCAGTCCTGTCAAAATCTGCTAGTGCACGTAGCCACCCCCCCATAAGTTGCAACATCTTGTTGAATAAATTCAGAATAGTTATTACCCAACTCAGAATCCGTCAATTTGTGAGCAACAAATTTATACTTCTTAGACTCCACCCCAGCAGCAGCTCGAAGCTTTGCAGACGTAATTGGATCGTGAGCCTCAAATGTTTGTTCAGCTTTGATGACATAGCTGGATGCATGAGAGAACTGATCCATCTCAATGCTCACAGATATGGCATTTTAAACACATGAATCACATGTTTGGGCGTAGAACAAACATCCTAAGCGTGGACATAATTCTTAAAAACATTTACCATTTGACTTTGGGAATAATAAAAATCTCTGGTCATTATACTTTTTCTGGTGTTTTTTATCTAAATTATTGTGGAGGCCGGTGTAGGCCTCGACATTAAGCTGCTTGCAGATGCTGATGATCGGACGGCTCCGTCTGGGCTCATCATCGTTGGCGGTGGTGATGATTTCGTCTCTCATTGGGTTTGAGGCGTCGTCTCCTTCCATGGATTTGGCTTCCCACATCGCCCATTAGCTCATATAATATAAATTATATGCATAATTGGACTCTCCCACACAATAGTTAAAATCAATTAGCAATGAATGGAAGAGTCCAACTATGCTTTTAAGTTACTTCATCTGTCCTCTTTTACTTGTCGCTTAAAATACCGTACAATGACATGTAATTATGATCAGGACTACAATAGACATTTTGGGATCCCGAATAAAATTTAATAATTTCAAACTTTAATATTGTGTTTAGTTCAGAAATTCTATTTCATTTTTCTTTCTTTGAATAAGATGAAAAGCAATGAGAAATATGCTAAAACACTTATTGTTTGAATCAGATTGTCATTCTCATTTTTCATCATTTTTTTTGTTCAAAATTAAATTTCTCTCGAAATTTCTTCTCATTTTCATAAAATTTACCTTTTTTACAAATTTTCTCTTAACCAAGCACAGCCTAAAATTCAATTTTCATGATGGGTAATTGGCGTGCGTACAAAAAAAATCTAATGTACTTGTGTCACAACTGAAGTATTGGGAACCCTTTAGAAAAATGGAGCTTCAATGCTTCAAATTCGCATCACATGTTATTTTGTGTTTTTGATGAAAGATATTTGAATACTCATGATCGCCCCAAATGTGAATGCTTGGACAGAAATTTGTGAAACTCGTGAAGCTCAAAGTCCCAAAAATCAGAATGTCGGGGCTCTCACAAGGAGACGAATAAAGACGTGGAGATGTTGGGTGGAAGTAGGATTATTTAATTAAAAAAATTCTAGAATATAGATATCGTTTATTATTTTAAAATATAAAATCCGCCTAAATAATAATAGACGACACTTTAAGTTAAAAGTATCGTGTAAAGCAATCCAGGAGTATAGACACTGTTTTTTAAAGCGTCATATAAAATTTTGTGATGCAATAAACGACATTTTAAAGTAAAATTTAAAATTAGAGCGTCATGTAAAGCAATCCAGAGGAGCAAGGTAAGACTCGTTAATTATTATGAACTAAATGTATGTCTCTACACAAAATAAAAGCAAGGAGTTTGTATTCAAATGATGAAAATATCCTATCGTTTCTACTTCACCTAGATTGTATGTAAACTCTCATGTTATTTGAAGCTCAATTAATCATTCACAGTATATCATGTATTTTTAATAATTCGGCATAATCACTCAATACTTTACTACAAGTCCAACTTCTACCTCTTCGTACACAATAGATTATTGACTACAGTTGATTTCATAATGTGCTATTTCCCGATTCTAGTCTTCGTAACTCACAAATATTAGTCAAAAGATGATTATACTAATATCTCCTAAACATGCAACTACGTTGGATGACAAACAAACTACTCAATACTCATAGGAAAACTTTCGATTCTGGTCTTCGATTGACTAAGGATATCGACTGCAACTAGATCAAATATCCAATCCATCCTGATTTTAGTCTTCGTGGGTTGCAATACTGTAGCCTTGAGGGTAACAAATTTAATTTTAAATTTGATTCTTTTTGCATACATAATTCAATTATGAAACACTACGCATGACAATTCAAAAGACAATTGGTGTAAGATCAATAAGACAATCAATCATATACATGACATGCACACACGTATCTCAATGAGACATGGACAATAATGAATGAAAATATTTAAATATTAATATGAATCTAAGTCAGCAACAATTTATGATCAACGGGATCCTAGAATAAGATACTACTCACTATGCATCATTTTAATACAATCATAATAATAAAAAAAATAAAAGGAAGCTTAGTTTCGTGACGATCCAACTATGAACAGTAGAATTCCTAAGCTCATGTGTGTGCGAAGACGTAATGAATGAGTCGTAGGTTTTCAATTTATACCTGAGAGTCAACTTTTAATTTTCTTAAAACTATGGATAATTTATGAAAAAAATTTATCACCAAAACAAGGTTGAAGGGTACAATTTGAATATGTCATTTTTGCGCTTGCCACATGTCACGATCCGGATCATTCAATGAGTCACCCTCTGTATGTAGAGTTGATGTTGATCGTACAAGCTTTATAGCGTTAGCTTAAGTCAGGTCGTGCAAGAAGTCAGTTCTCATATGTAAATTCAAACTCGATCATGCTTGGGTGGTAAGAATCTTGATCTGGGTCGAGCAAGTCGTCATCCTCAGGTCGAAAAAATGATCTGGGTCATGCAACCAGCACGAATTAGGTCGTGTTGTCGTGAGTTAGGTCGTGTTGTCGTGATCTCTGCACTTGATCGAGCTCGAGCTCGAGCTCGATCAAGTCTGTGAAACCTTACTCTTATTTACAAAATGGTTCTACAGTTCCTCTTTTTGATGGGTTGACCAATTATTTTGACTTTGTATCCACTTTTGGTCCAATTTTCATCATTTTCATCATTTTTTTCCATTCGAATCTACTTTTCTTTATATTTAACCTACAAAAGACAAATCAACTATAAATCACCCATAATTATTCTGAAACGAATCAAATACTGAAGTATGAGTACCTAAAATATGGTTAATTATTACTCTATCACTAAACATACTAGAAACTTCATTTAATTGAGTGATTCTTGTGGAACCATAATTTTTAAGTTAGTTCATTGTGATGTATGAGGGCCATACAATTCGTTAACTTATGATGTCTTCATAACATAGCTACATGGACAAATATCATGTCCATAAATACTGTTATAACATCATTGATTTCTCATTTATTGATGACACTAAGACTCAATATCAATCTAATGTTCAAATTATTAGAGTAGACAATAATATATGTTATATCGCTTAGCCACTTCTTCTTTCAAATGGTACAGTTCATCAAACAAGTTGTATAGCTTCTTAACAAAATGGTAGGTTGAAAGTACACATAGGCACATTTTAGACAGAGTAAAGCCACTTAAATTTCATGTCAACTTGCATATTCATTATTATGTGAATTTATCCTCACAACCACTTACCTAATAAACAAATTACCTTCTAAATGGCTGAATTTTGTTACTCCATTTCAAGTTTTAACTTGAGTTTCTCCTTCTTACTCTCATTTAAAAGTTTTCACTTGCCTTTACTTTTCCTTTACCCTTACACCATACAAAATAAAGTTTGATTCCAAAGCCATTAGGTGCATTTTTCTTGGATATTCTAAAAAAAAGGTTATATACTTTATTATTTAAAAATAAATCAAGTCTGCTACAGTAGAGGGGTTACATTTCGTGGAACTATTTTTCCATTTCAAATATTACATCTTCTACTCTTTTTTTATTTTTTCATTTCATATAATACCATCTATACAAATCTTCTAATTTTTTTTTCATTTATTATCATAATATCGTCTTCTACGAGTACTTCTTATGGCACAGATTGTATCCTCTGTCCTAACTAACATTCTCAAGATATTTTCTTCATCGCCATCTCACTCTTATTTTTCTTTCTCTCTTGATATTTCTACTGATGTTGTTTTATATCTCCCTCCTCCACATGTACTGATACTATTCCTGTAAGACCTTCAAAAACAGAAGATTACCAAACTAGCCTCATCTTATGTTGCTCCTCCAGCATCTAGCCACCAATCTCCTCAAGTTTCCTTCTTTACAAAGGTCAAATATACGTTACAAAATTTTCGTTCATATTTCAATATTGCTCCTCATTATTTGCATTTTGTATCTACTATATCTTTAGACGGTCTACAACTACTTCTAACTTCTAAGGATCCTCTCAGATAAAAATCATAGAATTTGAAATACAAGCTTTGCAAATTTGGGCTATCTCTGAATTGTATGTTCATGCTCATCCTGTAGGCTGCAAGCTGATTCTTAGAATTAATATAAATCCGATACTCAACGGACAAATACAAAGATAGATCGGTTCATTAAGCTTTCACTCAAACAAAATGTTTAAATTATTCTGAGAAATTTGCTACACTTATTGAAATGACCATAAAAGTACAATTTCGGCAGTTGTTGCAACAACGAATTGGCCTTTGATTTACAAGAGAGGAAGCTACGTCTTGTCTCAGCCTCGACAGAGGGGTGTAATAATTCGGTTTTTTAGTAAAAATTTAAATTGAACCATTCTTAATTGGTTTGAAAAATTTAAACCGAACCGAACTTTTAACTTTAAAAAATCAAAATATTTATTTTTTTCGTGAACTTATTTTCATGAATGAAATCGACCACAGCCAAGCGAGTAAAAGATGGTTGATTCTACGTTCCAACAAAAATCTTTAAAAATTAAAGATGAAGTAGGGAGGCAAATGCATGCCAGTGAGCTTATCCATCCATTTGATAATTTATTTGATGCATCAAAAAACTTTATAGCATGATATTGATAATCAGATCAGTCGTTAGTCCTGACTAACCCTACAACCTCCCTGCCACATTAGGGCACTCTGATACTATATATAATATGCCTCTTTAAATTTGGAACCAACACACTCATCCCTGTTTGACAATCAGACATCGAATGATAGCAGTTGCCTGATCCATTATAGTTCAACTAATCTGTGAGAGACACTACTAGTGATACAACAGGTTATATGCTGGTAGATCTATGATCCGACGAAGGTCTTCTAGCGCCAACTCCCTTTCCAATTGCATCCGAGTTACTTGTAAAACTTCCTGATTTATAGACAAATTATTACTTTTTTCACACAAATAATGAAGCTCAAATGATGGTGAGAGCGAAATAGGGTGTACATTAAATTCCATGTACGAGGCTTCCATTGCTAGCCATTGAGCATCCATCAACTCATAAGCTACACAATACAAAATATCAAATGCATGTTCATTTTCTGCAGCAACATACATGGAAAAAAATTAGAATGAGTCATTTCAGATGATTCGAGTAAGATTGCTGCATGTGGTTTCTCACCTCCCAAGAGTTTAACAAAATTGATCCCAGGAAGGCATTTTGGCTTTGCTGTTAAAGCATCATGAATACATTTAGCCAAAAATTTTATTTGCCAGAAAATCTAGCTGACTGATATAGAGTTTGCATACAGACCTGAGAGTAAATCCAACATCTGAATCAACATAAATGTTATGTTAATGCCAGCAACAGCAAAGGGATATTCCCATGTTGCTCGTTCTCCACCGAGTTTGAACAACAACCTATGAAAAGAATCCTTCATTTGAATGTGTAAAATTAGTATGAAGCTGATTCTTGAATCCAATGCAGAAATTTGGAATAACACAACAAGAACATGAGAATAAAAAAAGTAAGATTGGCTTGTGACTGTGGAGTGAAATTAGAGCTGTATGTGTACCGGGTAAGTTTTTGCAAAAAACAATAGATTCTCCAAAGAAACAAAACCACAACCCCTGAAAATAATTTGTAAAATTATTAGGCCAAGTATAAAAATATCATAATCATATGTGGAAGTTCGCAATCAAGAGCATAAATGATATGTCATCGATGGTTAAATAATTTGCAGGTTGCAGCCTTTAGGTATTTGACCTTGTAGGAGATAAACGGTCTAATATTGACCAAGAAGTCAGATGAGTTTTTTTTAAGTACCTAAAATCGGTTGATGGATTTGCACCTTGCCACCCCATATCTTTCCACTGCTCAGAGATCAAACCAGTTAGAGCCACATCTGGGAACGCCATGCGCCACAACTCTCTCAAAGCTTCCTAGTAATATATCGTACCAAACATTTGACTGGGCAGGCTGATGAAAATGAAATAAAGGAGATGCAGAACTGAACTCCAACATGATACGTGTACGACACTTTATTTTGCACAACAGTAAGATGTAGTAGAAAGGTGACCACACCAAATACGAACAACACAACAATGAAGAAGAGCATTTAAACTCCGTTTCAGTGTCAAAAATTTGATGAAAATAAAATTAACTAGAAATAGATTTTTCCAAGAAAAGTTATATGAAAAAGCTTAATATATGATTTCATGTTGTTTCAAGTTTTCATGACAAAGCAAACACAAAACATCATTTTTCCTTTAAATTTTCTGTCTGTCCCTCAAATTTTTAAGAGTGAAGCGTGAGGTTACATAAGCACATGCTAGTGTGTGCATATATGGGTGAGAGGATGAGATAGAGAGTTACTTGATGATCAGGATTGGTCTCACTGAACGGTACTTGTAAATGTTCTTTCAGCCTCTGAAGTCTTTGCTCCTTTAAAAATCAGCAATAAAAGAAACCATATAGCACATGACTAAAAAACAACATAGTATATCTGAATTAGACAACTGTGTACTTATTTTCTTAGGCAAAGAAAATCTCAATTCCTATCAAGTGGCAAAGCATCCTTGAACACAATATTTCTTATCCCTTTTTCTCTTTTTAATTGCATCAGAAGGACAAGC
>NQLW01000071.1:3411221-3464832 GCA_002312845.1 Kalanchoe fedtschenkoi
ATAATGAATACTGCATGTACAATTTGTCCTTTGGGATGTCTAAATATACATTTTTGTCTTGCCATGTTGATATTTCCTCTTAATGAGAGACTGAATGAATTGTTACATTCTGATCAACGTAGAGATAGAAATTTATGTCTACACACATAAATTGGCATTTGAATTATATGTTGCTTATGCTGAAATGATACTCGTAACTGAATAAGACAGTGGAACAAGATGTCCAGAAAACTAATGTCTCAGTGACAGTGGCGGATCCAGCATAATTATTTAGGGGGGTCAAGGAAAAAAATTTAAGTTAAAAGACGAATAAGTGTACAATTACTAATTCATTGAGATTTGAATATTTATATTTCGGCTGATAAAAATATATGAATTACACTAGATTTAAGATTAAAGATATACAAATTTTAATATAGAGGGGTCAAATATGTACATTTTTTTATCAAAATTATTTGATAAATAAATAACTTATAGACTAAATTGCAATTGAGAGGGGTCAATTGACCCCTAAACCATATGTGGATCCGCCGGTGCTCAGTGAGCATCAGACAAAACTCAAACATAAAAACTGATCCGATGGCAGTAAGAGATATTTTAAATATTTGTTGTGCACCTGGTTCTACACAAATGGGTATAGAAGTATACAGGGAAAAATTCCAAAAGGGGTCCAGAACTATTACCACTTATCCAATTGCGGTCAGAAATACCATGATTTTCAAAAAGGGTGCGATGAATAAATATTGGACTGGTTTCGAATGATGTTTAAGATTAATTTTTTTAATTTCTAAAATGTAATTGATCTTATTAATTTCGATGAGGATTATGGATGACTGAGTATGAAAAGATGTCGTTTTGTTTATGTGCGCAAAATAATATTATTTATTTTGATATCAAATGACGTAATTTTTGCACATGAATCTAAGTTTTTCAATAATATTAGTTTAGGAGTGTAACAATAAATTTGATTTTCAAAAAATAATCTAATTTTTTATTCATTACGCCCATTTCGAAAATTGTGATAGTTTAGACAGCAATTGGGTAAGTGGTGATAGTTCAAGATTTATTTTGGGGTTTTTTTTCAAAGGTAGTTCAAGGTCTATTTTGGTATTTTTTTTCAAGTATATAAGCCAGCGTTCACTCAAATAAAATTCTTTTTGCAGCTAATTCAATCCCCCATTGTACAATGATACATTATAGTAATTCATAATTAATGCAAAATAAAAGTTATTGGCAGTATATAACTAAATATACTGTCAACAAAGATTAAGTTGAACATAACATAAGAAATACTAGCAAGTACAAAAGCATAACACTGTCAATGGAACCAGATTATTCGATAATTTTTTTAATTTGATCAATTAGATTAGTGTTTATATGTACCCATGCTTCCTTGAACCTATTTGCTTATGACATTTGTTCAAATTATCATTTTTGCTTCTTTCTGAGCACTTATGCATCCTCATTTGGTTTTTTTTCATACTAAAACCTATTCACCGTTCTGAACCTCGAAAAGCCTATGATTTGTTTCGGAGCTTTCGCCCGTTTTATTCCTATTGACATCCGATTTTCACGGTTCCGAACTGCGAAAGGTTAATATGAAAAAAAAAACAAGCGGAGATGCACTAATGATAGGAAACAAAGCGAAAATGACAAATTTGATAAAAAAAAAAATCTTTGGCGACTGGGTTACACCCTTAAAATCTGCATAACCTTGTAGAGTTCACCCAATTCCACCAAGAGAGAACATGTAACAGGCTAAAATGTGCAACAGGCAATCAAAATCCCACATCCTAATAACGATGATTAAGTTAGTTCTTTCCTACTGCTAATGTAACGCAATCCGTATCATATGATATACAGATCTTGAAATCAAAATAAGAGAGACAAAATAGCAATGGCAATAGCAATATATTTAGAATAAGAATGAAGGTGGACCTTATAGAGCAAGTTTCAGCAGAGAAACTGCGGCATATTGACGGTGGGTGTTGTGTAGATAAATGGATTGGTAGTAACAAAAGTAGGTAGGGGTCCTTCTGGCTTGAAAGTTGGCCAGAAGGAGGAGCAGACAAGGGTGGTGGGGAATGCAAAGACACGGAATGGCATGTTGAGCGGGAGCAATGGAAATTGTGAAAGAAATTGAAGAAAATTAACGGGGGTGAAAGAGAATAAACAAAGGAAAGAGGATTTCTGATTGATCCAAATCCAATGGTGAGAGTTTCCATGGCCAGTCGATTCCCCTATAAAAATGCCTTCTCCATCTGCCTCCCTCCTGCTATATCGTGCCTTTCCTTCCTCATTCATTCATATCAATACAATTCAAGTCCAAATTTAAGCTGCGCATGCAAGCTTTTAGATGGGGCCAGCACATTTTTATCTTTGGGAAAAAAATCTGAAAATAGGCTCTGAACTATCGCCATTTATCCAATTATGGTACAAACTATCATGATTTCTTAAAAAAGATGCGATGGAAAAAAAATTGGACGGATTTTGGATGATGTTTAAGATCAATTTGTTTGAACTCTTATATATAATTGAACTTATTAAATTTTTTGAGAATTATTGATGATTGAGTATGAAAAGATGTTGTTTTCTTTATGTGCGCAAAAACGATATTATTTACTCCCTCCATCATCTAATACATGTCTTTTAAGGTTAATTTGAGTAGATTAAGGTGAAGTTAATGCTAGCGGTTGAATAAATTTAATGAGTGTGTGATTGATGTTTTTTTAAAGAAATCCGTGCATAAAGTAAAATTGGTAGATTGTTACTGGTTATAAAAGATTTTTTATTGATTATGATAAAGAAGTGATTAATGTTTGACATTTTAAGGTAGTTGTTGATATTAAATACGCATTGAAAATTAGTAAGTGACAAGTAAAAGTGGACAAAAAATTCGTTTAAGTGACATGTAAAAGAGGACAGATGGAGTATTTTGATAACAAACGACATAATTTTCACGCAAAAATCTAAATCTCATAGTAATATTAGTTTAGAAATGTAATGTTAAAATAGAACATCAGTCCAATTTTTTTTTCATCGCATCCTCTTTGAAAATCGTGTTAGTTTGGACCGCAATTATGTAAGTGATGGTAGTTCAAGCTCCATTTTGAATTTTATCCCTTTTATCTTTTATAATTCATATCATACGAATCAAAATTCAAAATGTTATTTCTCTCAAACTGTAACTTCCAAGTAAAATAAAGGAATCAACCATTTTCTATTGCAAATTATTAGCATGTATTAAAAACGGGATGACATTATTAATATCACAGTAATGTGTTTGATTGAATATATGAATACGAAGAAAATTTTTCTTTAAAAATCCATATTAATAATACCTGTATAGATAATAGGGTATGCCAAACGTGCCATATTCTAATGCAAGGCTTTGTTAGCGATATCAAATGACTTTGTTAGCTCAGATTTCACTTGCACAAAGAAGCCCATTGTGATTAAAAAAGATGATGTATGATCATGGAACTGGGATACGACTTGTTTCTACACATACATTTATAAGCCATGGGACATGTTTCAGCTTCTGAGAGTGATGCGCATACAAAGCTCACCATCACCAGCTTACACGGTTTACACGACCCACATGCGTTCGAGCAATCTGGTAAGCTCGACCCTGCAACTTCCACCGTGCTTGCCTGGCCCTGCCCGCTCCTTGTCCGTGTCGCTGCTACTTGTTTTCTCCTTTCCCTCAGAGCAGCAATGGCCTTTCTGGCTCTCTCTATCTCACTCTTCTCATTCGCATACCTGCCTAATGGCCTTGTGTGATACTGATGCTGGTGCTGGTGGCCGCGGTGACCTGCCAGTTTATGTGAGGGACCTCAAACTATTACCACTCGTTTGCAAACGGAGGGTGAGCTATAAGCATGCTAGAAGGAAAAAAAAGGGTGACTCTTGGGTGGAACGGAAATGGTGATCTGGACACTGCTGCTACATGATACATTAAAAAGTCAAAGTCACACGTGAGAAATATTCATTAGTTGCATGGACCACGGACCCCAAACAATTCCTAGTCGTCAAAATCAGTACAACAATTCGCTTGTTTTCAAAAAAACTAATTGTCTGGATACATTTCCAACATTTTTTTTAAAGAGGATCAATAGTGGTTCCAACATCCCCTCTTGGTGAACAAGGACTGCACACCCCTTCCACCTTGATAGTGTATGCACATACTCACTGCGGGCCAGCTCACTTACACCTCCAGCGTATCTAAGCATAAATGCAGTACATTTCCAACATTGTGTAGTCTATGTCTAAACTAATATGAGATGCATAGATTCAGATTTGGGCGACACTCAGCAGTATAAATCAAATAGAGAAAGGCAGCGTACCCAAGCCACTGGAATGCTCGACGGGTCTCGAAGCCATAACATAAGAAACGAGAACTTCATTGTATCCGCCGTACAGAGATTGGAGATGGAACTTGAAACAAGGCCTTAGCTCTTGGAAAACAAGCAGTTGATATATGGCAGGTGAGAAAAGCAAGAGGGACCGTTGAAGACTAAATACTTATGAGGATGCTGGATGTGTATTGAAGCAGATCACAGGCAAAGGTAAGTTTACTGGAAAAATCCCAGCTGCAAGGGTCACAAGGAAAAGTATGCCTGCCTATTCACAAGGCCGAAGCTGTTGGATTAGACTGGAAATTGGATCACTCCTCATCCTTCATATCCATATTCATGGTGGTGAAAATTCAGTGAAAAAATTGAAAGTCATGCTTTTATTTTACGTGAGCTGACTGACCGCACTGCTTCCAACTGCTCATGGTACACACCATGGTCATAAATGCAATTGCAGCAGGGCTGCTTTAAGTATATAGTAATCCAGCTTATAAAGATAGCCTTGAATACGGCCCCGAGTGCCTTGGGCGAGAGAAATGAAATTGGCCCGAGTAATTACAAAAAAAAAAAAATATAATTTAGATATCGAAACGGTTCTACTTCGTATGATTTTTAGGTTTTTAAGATTTAAATATTTAAATTTTTATTATTTTAAGATTTGTGTGTTTAATGTTTTAGGATTTAGAATTTTTAGTATTCATTTAGTTTAAATTTTTGGATTTTTTTGACATATAATAAAAATCTATTACCCTAAATCCAAAAACCTTGAAAACACAAAAATTTATAACACTACGAAACCCTAAAACTTATAAACGGTACGTGTACTCACCGAATTCATAAAATACATATAATCATTTTATTATTAATTTCATCAAAAGATAGTTTATTCATTGTCAAAAAAATTGTCATTTTTGCCATGAAAATATTTAATTAAATTATTTTTTTTCATTTTAGACGTAATTAATTGGTCGAGTTGGCTTGAAGTTGCATCCGAATAGTTATGAGTTAGATTCGAATCCTAGCATTGCAACATTAAATTTTAATTTAGCTTGCACTTGTGAATGGGCTGGATAATTAAGTATTAGCTCGCAATAGTGGTAGTACATGCTAGATATGATTGGGCCTCCTTATTTACTAGGCCTTGGACGGTCACCCGACTCGCCCATGTCCTGGGCCGGGCCTATTTGAATATACTTCTATGTGTCACGAGCTAGCTCATGCGAGACTTATTGCTCATGCAAGAGTTTGCAAGTGAGTCTTTATCGTACAACTTGAGTACCTTTAAGACAACAAAGAATCATAAATGTAATATATTCGTAAAAGGGGCACAAATCACGTTATCACATAAATCAAGTGAGTCAGAACTCGAAAAAGAATACAACGCAAGTAAGCACGGGGCATGCCTATGTAAAGATTAGGGATTCGAACAACGGACCTTATCCGAGTGGAGTAGCCCAACTATAACTCTGAACTATCCACTCCCCCGTAAAGAGCCAATAAGACTTTTTCCATTCCCATAGGAACAAACATGACTACTACTTGTGCTAACATACTACTTTTTACAAAAAAAAATAAGCGGTCTTAGGCTGATCTTCTTGCTGGATGGCTGCTGCTGGCTCCCAACTAGCTTCTTCCAGTCCTTTTCCCTTCCACTTGCTTAAGTACTCCTTTTGTTACGCTCCAGATTGAGAGTGGGTGATCCTCTCTTATAAGATGTCTTCAATATCCTCCTTGCTATTTGCGGATAGCTAGACTCCTGGTCTCTTGGTGACGCTCCTCGCTGGAGCCTCATTGTCCTTGTAAAAATGGCTTCAAGCAGCTGACATGGAACACAAGATGAATTTTCATCCATTCATGGAGTTTCACTTTGTAGTTAGCATGTACTATCATTGCGAAGATTGGGAGAGGGCTTTCATATTTTTGAATTAAGTGTTTGTCTCTGCCTCTAAGGAACTTTAGCTGTTCTTGAAGCATTTTCACCAATACTAAGTCCACAACTTTGAAATCTGATGACTTTCTCTTTTTTTCTATTCACTTCTTCATCCTTTTTTGAGGCTTTCTCTAAGTAGGCTTTTGCTGCATTGTTGTATACCTTCTACCCTTAGGTTATACTAGGATATTGACCCAATGAAGTATTTGGCATAAATGGGTGTTAGCCCATCACCGTTTCAAAGGGGCTCTTATTGGAAGTCGAACTCATGTGTAAGTTGAAGCAAAACTAGGTATAATCTAGCATGTTAACCCAATTGGTCTTATTTGCATCCATAAAGTATCACAACTATTTCTGTTTGTCCATCAGTTTGTGGGTGATAACTCATTGACATCTTCAACTTTGAACCCATCAACTTAAAAATCTCCTTCCACAAAACCTCCTTAAACATTTTCGTCTCAATCACTAATAATGCTTTGTAGCACTCCCTAATATTTCACGATGTGTTGGAAGAACAAGAATGATGTTTCTCATGCGGAGCATGACTTTGGGGCATGATTGAAGGAAGCATATTTTGAGAATATGTCGACAATCACTAGTATACTCGAGTAGTCTCTGACTTTTGGCAAGCAAGCGATAAAATTCATGGACACACTTTTCCAAGGTCTTATCGGGACTTTCAAGGATTCCAAGAGACCATAAGGTCGACTCCTTTCTACTTCGTCTTGTTGGCAAGTCAAGAAAGTTTTCGTGTAACATAGAACGTCCTATTTCATGCGAGGCTAGAAGTACTAACGTTGGATGAGATTTAAAGTCCTATTCCATTCGGGGTGACCCGTCCATAAAGTATAGTGGCATTCATGTATTATTAAGCGTCTCAAGTTGTACAATTTTGGTATGTACATCTTTCTCACAGTGGACTAAATCAACTCATCCTCGATCCAAAAGCGTCGAGTTTTCCCCTTTTCGATCAACTGCTTGATAGCTCTTACCAACATGTCCTTATTCAACCCATTCTTGATTGATTCCCTCAGGGACAAAGACACTCCACTAGCCGATAAGTGGGCCAGTTTACATAGACATGCGAGGTTGGCTATTTGACTTAATGTATTCACAATTTGATTTTTATTTCCATTTCTATATTCTATCACCACATCAAACTCGGGTAAAAGCTCTTGCCATCGAGCCTGTTTCATTGTCAGCTTCGGTTGAGTCAAGAAGTAGCTCAATGCAATATTATCAGTACATACGATAAATCAATATCCGAACAAGTAATGCCTCCATACCCATAGGCAATGAATGATCACCAACAATTATTTTTCTTAGACAGTATATCTCCTTTACACGTCTTTTAACTTATGACTTTCACAAATAATAGGGTGACCTTCTTGCATCAATACTCCTCATAAGGCAAAATCTGAAGCGTCGGTATGGACTTCAAAAGGTGTTGACATATCAGGTGTTGTGAGAACAAACTCTTTCATTATTGACACTTTCAATTTCCTAAAAGCCACTTCAAAAGCTTCTCCCCAATTTCATTTTTCATCTTTTTCGTAGTAAATCAGTCAATGGGGCCACGATTCTTTAATAATTACAGATGAATCTACAATAGTAGTTGCAAAGTCTGAGGAATGAGCAAAGTTCTCTAACGCTTGTTGGGTTCTCCAATCTATAATAGCTTGAACTTTCTTCTCATCCATGCGGATTTTCCTCTCTTCAATCTTGTGGCCCAGAAATCTATGCATCTCTTTACAAATGAACACTTATCTCACTTTATGTATAGTTGTTTATCCTTCACCTTCTGTAGCACCATTCGTAGATAAGTTTCATGCTCCTCTAGTGTCTTGCTATAGATAACAATGTCATCTAAATTGAAAATAACAATCATGTGATAACTCGTTCATAAGAGTGATGAATGTAGTGGGAGCATTAGTAAGTCTGAAGGGCATCACTCGTAGATGCCAGATCATGTCACACAAGTTGCCTTTTGCTCATCTCTCTCAGTAATCCTAACATGATGATACCTAGATCGTAAGTCCAACTTTACAAAATATTTTGCTCCACTTAGCTGATTAAAGAGATCCGGTGATGGTTACACACTGTTATCTTATTGAAGGCTCTATAATCGATACACATCTGCAACAATCCGTCTTACTTCTTTTGAAACAACATTGGTGCCCCAAAAGGAGACTTTAAGAGGTGAATGAAATCAATTTCCAAAAGCTCCCCGAGTTGCTTTTGAAGCTCCGCTAACTCAGGGGGGAGACATTGATATGTCCCTCTTGCTGGCGGTTTCATTTCCGGAAGTAATTCTATCTCATGATCCACACTCCTCCACAGTGATAACTCTTTTGGCACCCGGTTGGGCATTACATCCTCAAATTCTCTAAGAACCACATCAATCTGTTTGCGCATTACCTTGTAGAGCTCCTATTTAACTTGAAGAAAGGCAGTGAAGGTAGATTTTGAATGTTTGATTCCTTTTTTTAATTGCAGTGCCAATAGAAATTTTGCCGTCTCCCCGTTAGAACAAGAGTTTTTCTTCTTTTCTTTTACCTTGCTTGTTGATTTAATGCTTGTTATATCTCCCGCAAAGGGAAGAATATAAACAAAAGGCATTGGAACCACCAGTGCCTGCCTCATAAATTCCAATCCCGAGATTAACTCACCATCATCTAGCGAAACCAAACTGAAGTTCCATGGACCTTTCCACTCTCCAATCTTAGTTTGCACATTATTCTTTGCCACACCACTAACTAAGCGAGCTTGGGAGGCAATGCCTTACAATTTACTAACATCTTTCTCGACACTTAAACCTTATCACACCGCTTCTGGATCATTTATAAAATTATGGGTTGCACCCGAATCAACCATAGCTCACGCTGATTTCCCATTGACTTCCATGTTCATGTACAACAGAGTACATGATGTTTGTGTTTTAGTCATCATAGCCTTCTTTTCCAAGGCCGACAAAAGATGGAGAGCTCCCATCTGTAAAGATTATTCTATCTCGTCTCCTTTTGGCCATTATTCTGTTTTTTGAGCGTACTCAAAGCTCCTTTGTGAGGATGTTGCGCCATTCGATGAAGCGCACTACATAAGAAGCACTCTAATCAAGGCTTCTTGTCGCGTATACGCTGTTAACTTTGTTGTTGCTAGATCTAACAAATTGCCTATTTATTGTTCCCTCTCTTAAAAGAATGACCCCTTATTTAGAGAATTTGAGGGTCCGGAGTTTGCTCACGTAAGGAATTGATTTTGACGTGACGGCGGCCATCTTGCCCTATTCCCAAACTCATCCATTCAGGAGTTTTTCTCAAATATGTAGTCAGTAAGCCTTTCTGCCGTACTTATGGGACTTGCCAGATCATGATTATTTTGCCGATTGAGTTCTGTTATGGCCCATGGTTTCAAACCTTTGAGGAAATAAAACTTCTCATCCACTTTAAAAATATCCTTAATATCCAGCATCAAGACCATAATTGCCTCACATACTTGCGGATATCACTTGTATGTATCAATGATCTCAAGTCGAGCCAGACATTTTAGCTTACATTCTCATGGAATAACTGGTCTCTCAGGCTCTTTTTAAAGTCATTCCACGTCTCAATAGTACATTGACCGGCTTGAATTTCCTTATATTTTACCCTCCATCAGGCCTTTTCCTGTTCAGTAAAGTACATTGTATCCATCGTTATTTTGCCTTCATCACCTTTCATATTAAACAGAAAGTTATCCAAATTTTTTTGTACTTTGTTCGCCACCATAGGGCCAGGATTCTGGAACTCGCAGGCTCCCAAATTCTCAAGGTGCCGGAGGGTTGTTGAAAAACTGGATGAGCAAGTTCACTTTGAGGAACAATTCTTTCAATTCATTGTCTAAAACAAAAATTGCTTCTTTGGTGTTCTCATTTAACTCGGTCACCTTTCCATTAAGATCCTCATGAGCATTTTGTGAACCATATTCTGCTGCCAATACCAGGTCTATTTGACGGGTTACACCCACCATCTCTTTATATGTTTGGTTGAACTTAACGAATTGAGCATCCAAGGCTTAAATTCTTTCATTTTGATCTTCTTCGAGCTCTCTCAATTTTTTACTGATCAAGATCATGTCTACTGGCACACTTTCTAGCTCAATAATTTTTTTACCATACTCATGAGCCGCCCTCGCTGGGACAACTCTCTATTTTAGGAGTCACCCGCTGGTGCTCCATTAAGATTGTCGTAGATCCTTTCGAGTTCTAGTATCTGGTCTCTCAAAATCTTGATTTTATTTGGTAATAGCTCGAATTGGGCATACCTGCTTTGGAGCAAAACGATCCGTTTACTGGATTTCATGGTTAACACCACCATGTAACCCTGCATTGGATACCAATTTCATGGTCTAGCTCTCGGACTAGCTCATGCGGCACTTGTTGGATCACGCAAAGAGTCAACAAGGTAATCTTTATTGCACAGCTTGAGTACCTTTAAGGCAACAAAGGATAATACAAGTAATATATTTGTAAAAATGGCACGAATCACTAATGAGACCAAATTATTCAGTCTCATGTATGCTTAACTCACTTAATTATTGAAAGTTCTTATGTATATTTAATGGTTTTATCTATATTTTGTATTTCAAATTTATTTCAAGTCTTACTACCAAAATATGCTAAAAAGGGTAGTTTTAGAGCAAAGTTCAGACAAATGATGAAAATCAGACAGAAGATAGCAGTCAGCCGAGTGCAAGAGCCGTGCGCAGTGGACAATTTTCACACATGGGGTGACGTGGAAAATGATTGACATGTGTCATACAGAGAAAGTAAGAGAGAAGATGATGTGGACATTGTCCACACGCGGCAGTCGTGCGCTTGGCACTTAAATGAATGCACACAGTGAATAACGGTTTCCAAATCCGATCTACAGAATCTTTCCATCTTTCGAGGGGCATAATTTTCATTTTAGATGTTCTATTTACACGTTTCAAGTGGCTATGGAAATTTTGGATAATTATCTAAAAGTTCATATAAGGAGTCAGAGCCTAATTATCTGTGGATAATCTGTCAAAAGATCTGACAAACTCTCTGGACAGATATGCTTCCTATTTTGATAGCCAAATCCGATTCTGATTTCCATAAGCAGGTAAGTCCGACTTCGTAGGATCCACTTTTGGTTGCTTAGGTTCTTTTAGAATTTTTATTATGTATAATATTTTGATTTTCTTGTTCGAAGCCTAACGAGATGTTATCTTGTAAAGCTACGAGCCAGGCTTTTTGACTCCTTTCAATAAAATTTCAGGGGATCGTCCCTGTTTTTTGAAAAACAATTCGACTTCAATCATAATCTCCTAAAGATATTCATCAGAGTTGAGCACAAATTCGTTGCTTGGACTTTAAGCTACTTTGTGCCTATTTAAAGAGAGTTCAAGAGGGCTTAAAGAGTGTGCTTCAACAAGGGCAAACATGGTGCTTCAAAGGTGTGCCTAAGGGCATTAGTTTCAATTTGTGATGTAACAATCTTCAGAGGAGTAGTGGAGAACATCAAGCGATCTCATCCTATAGTAGATTTTAGTTAATTTGTAAGGGTTGTTCCTACATCTTTACCTATGTCTATTTCTATGGTCTTTAGTGGCTAAATTTATTATGTAATTTAGGTGATGTAAACTTATGATGATTATTATGAGATATTTATACTTTATAAATTCTAATAATTTTATATTATGTTTACTGATCTTAAACTGAATTATTACCTTACTACATGTCAAACCTAATGAATGTAGTGCATCGATACATGAACTCTAGGCGCTGATTTAATTGTGAGGGTGTGAGCCAATACCAACTAAACGAGTAGCAAATAAAGTAAACATACTTTATGTTTTACATGAGCTGATTAACATAGATTGAATTCCTTACCATAGTAGCCCAACTGTGTATAGATTGTTTCTAGGCTGACAATCTAATTATAGAATGTTAGACATATAGAATTCATATCATTAGCCAAAGAGTATGATAGAAGTGGAATAGGAGCAATTGTTTACACTCGGTCACATTGTCGTTAAGTAACATTGGAATGGTTGATAGGTGATGTAGATGTTGTTGAATTGATTTCATAATTAGAATTTCATTATTTGCATCTATGATCAACAATCTCACAAATCAAGTCACCTGAACTACATATTTATTATACTGATATTTTTACTTCATGCATAGATTGAAACAACCAATCTCATCAATCTATATCTTCATTATTTGGTCTTTTTCTGTATCAAAATTGTCAAGTTATTAATGTGATGGAACTCAGTCTTCGTGGCTTCCTTGGGGCGTTACTAGTAACATAAGAGGCACCTCCAAAAGATTGGGCTCTTTAACAGAAGAAGCTTATTTGGGTGGAAATGTAGTGGAAGAAAGCTAGGGCTTGAGTGGAAATGACAGTCTGGGCGGTAGCACACAATAGCGTGGGGTATTAGTAAGGTGGGTGGCATAGGCAATGTGGAGATGCATGGCAGCACGGAGGAAGGGCTGCGAGGTACATAGAGTGAGCGCGGGGGAGGAAAGGGGAGGAGGGGGAAGGGAAAAAAAGATGGAATGTGGGGGAGGATTAATGACTTAGACTCCGATTTCTTGGTATGTGTGGGATCATTATTGGCACTTTGAGGCCTCACCATTGGCACCTCAAGGCCTCACCTTGGCCACTCAGAGCCTCACCTCACACACTCGAGGACAACACGAAATCACCCCTCGATTTTAAATCACAATAACTAAATTCTCTTATCAATACTAAATTCATAAAATCCACCAAACACGAAATCCACAACAATACTAAATCACGAAAAGAATCTTAAATTAGTAAAATCTAGTATTCATACTTTAAAGGGACTCGACCTCATCTCTAACCAACCGGCACAAGGAGCAACGGCGGGTCACGGAGGAGGGGAGTGCGGCGACGGGACCAGTGACTTAGACTCCGATTTCTTGGTATGTGGGGGATCATTATTGGCACTTTGAGGAGGGGGAAGGGAAAAAAATATGGAATGTGGGGGAGGATTAATGACTTAGACTCCGATTTCTTGGTATGTGGGGGATCATTATTGGCACTTTGAGGCCTCACCATTGGCACCTCAAGGCCTGAGGGGCCTCACCTTGGCCACTCAGAGCCTCACCTCACGCACTCGAGGACAACACGAAATCACCCCTCGATTTCAAATCCATAATAACTAAATTCTCTTATCAATACTAAATTCATAAAATCCACCAAACACGAAATCCACAACAATACTAAATCACGAAAAGAATCTTAAATTAGTAAAATCTAGTATTCATACTATAAAGGGACTCGACCTCATCTCTAACCAACCGGCACAAGGAGCAACGGCGGGTCACGGAGGAGGGGAGTGCGGCGACGGGACCAGTGAGAAAATGGGAGAAGAAAAAAGAAGATAAATGAAGCTTCACTTTATTTAATATTTTTTCCAGCCCGTTTCCGGCCATTCTTCGGTCACTTATTAAAATGGTCTAAACTTTTCAAAATTTTCTGTGAGTCTCTAGCTGTTTACACATGTATCTCGTTCAGCCAGTTTGCTAGAAATTTCTAGCATTGTTTAAAATATCCCCAAAAATGGTCTGAAATTTTTCGAAAATTTTCTGCCCATTTTTTGGCCAAAAGGAAATCTAGTCGAAAATTGTGGATATTTTGGCAGTGCACCGCACATAAAAAATCAATGGTGTTCTCATAGTTTAAAATCATAAATGTCATAAAGTGAAATAGTTATAGGAAAAGAAAGAAACCAAAAAAGTAGTATAGTCAAACTGAGCTTTCGAGCCATGCACTGACGAATCTGACAAAGTTTGCGACTTTTCTTTCTTACGCGCGACTCTCCTCGGTAGCCTACGAGTTAGTGAAACCAGACCCGCGCATGCAGCTTCCCTTCTGCGGTAGTAGCTCTCATTATTCTACTTCATCTATGAAAGTTGTGCACACGAGGACATTCCCCTCTGCACGCAGCTCAGCACGCGGCTATAGTCTCAAGTTGCAAATTTTTTCATTTTCCACTCTCTTGAGCTTCAGTACCTATACTACGTTACTTATGTTAAAAATGTTGTTGTCATCATATGAATCTACCAAAGTATTGATTGAAAGCCAATCTTGTTCCTCTTTAAATTTCTTGACATCTGTGGTTATTTGTTTCATGTATTGTTGAAGTTTGGTTATCCTTTGCTACATCCTCTCGTGGTGCTCGATGATGCCTGCTGTTAACATGTCGAGTTTTACTTCCAACCTAGCAAGAAATACTATTTAATGGTGGCTTTAGCATAATATTGAGGTTCATGTTTCATGACTCGTTGTTATATCTGCTAATAATCTCTTTTTCTTCGTATGAATCATTCCATCATGGATAGATATTAGTATCATGATCATATAATAAGCATACCTCACTATTTTTCGGTTTAGGTCTTCGTTGCGCATATTAATGTCCTCGCAGTTCTTTAAAAGTTTTGTATCTTGGGACTCTATCATAATGTTGTGTATATTCCTTTCTCACACTAAGTAACCACGTTAAAAATAACACTATAAAACTTAGCAACAAAAATAAAATAAAATATTAACAAAAATATATTACTAAAAATATTTAAACAAAGTTATGGTTATTAGTATTTAAAAAAACTGTAGGTACTTTATTTTAAATAAAAGTTACCAAAATAAAAAATACGCTAAAACAAATCCCCGGCAGCGACGCCAATCTGATAACACCCTCCTTGTGAGTGTTATGGAAATAAAATCCTAATCACACTAGTAAGTGATATATAATGATAAAATCCACATGATAGGTTGCAATCTAACAAGTTTGTAGTAAGAAAAATTAAAAGAGATGTGAGGGATTACTTATATAAGAGAATCTGCCAAGAAGAAGGAAGAGTAGGAAGAAATCAGATGAAAGGTGGAAGAATCATAAAGAAGCAAGAAGAATAACTGTATTAAAACACACAATTCTGGTTATTAAATTGTGAATGTGTTGAGTATTTATTCTAAAAATAAATTTATGCAATGAACCAAACTCAGTAAAATATAAGACCTCGGGCAGATACCATGACAAGGAGTTAACAGTTTATCCTACCCATAAATCATTCTACCCTTTAGCAAATGATGGGAAATCCATATGACAACCTTCTAAATGAAGCTATGAGGATGACAATATGCACTAAGATCAATGGTGAACAGTTTAGTCTAGATAATCTGGCATTAGACTATCTAGAGTGTATTTAACACATGAACGTGCATGACATGTGTTTATTCTACTTATTTCATGTAGCTCTCATTATTCTACTTTATCTAGGCAGGCCGGGCACGCGAGGACATTCCCTCTGCACACAGCTCAGCATGTGGTTGCGGTCTCAGGTTAAAAGTGTTGATTTTAGTATATGAATTGACCTGAGTATTGGATGAAAGCGCTGATCTTGTCCCACCTCAAATTCCTTGACATCCATGTCTGTTTGTTCAACATTCAGAGAAGTTGGTTTTCCTTATATGCATCCTCTTAGTGGGGGTTCAAGAAAAATAAATCAGTGGGGTCAACAAAAACTATTAAGAATATATAATCATTTATGTCAGTACATAAAAGATTCTCTTATTTTAAAATCGATAATAAAAAATATCGTTAGAAAATACTTTTAAAAACTGTGCGCTCATATTCAATTATGTTTCAATGTAAAACATTAAAAAAATAATGAAAACAAATTACATGAATTTTTTGAGTCATAACAAAACTCATACAATTCAAATTAATTTTTTGACTTTTAATTTAAAAAACTAAAAAATGATTGAAAACTGTAACTGACCATTAACGATCATCGTCATGCCTACTGGTAACATGGTGTGTGCTAATTTATTTTCTTATATCATAAATTAAACTATTATTCTAATACAAATAAAATCCATGGATAAAGAAAACAGATTCCAAATTGGGTTTGAATGGGCTTGGATAATTGGATTAGATTCGGACCAGAAGTTACTATTTTTTTCTGCATTAAGTAGTAAATATCCCCATTCAAACCCTAAATGTAAATTATGTGTGAGAGAGAAGGGGACGTCGCCGCTAGAGACTCTGCGAGAGAAATAAGGTACGATGCTCCGCGAGAGAAACGAGGAAATGCGCAGCCAGGAAGTCGCCCGCCAGCTGCTAGAGAGACAAGGGCCGACTTCGGGGTGACTTTTTTGTTTGTTGATTTTTATTTTTGTTCGAATTGGATTTTTTTAAGTTTTAATCCTACAATGCGAATCTGATTCACAGATTGTAAAAAATATCATGATTTTGGGGTCATGCTATCAAGATTTTCAATGAAATTACCTCTATATTTATGGTAAAAAAATTTCAGTGGGATCATCTGACCCTCTAAGCTGGCTATACTCGGCGTTGGCTGCTGCCAATTTGTGGAGTTTTGATTCCAACCTAGCAAGACGGTCTGGCTAAATGGTGGCTCTAGCTTAATAGTGGGGTTCATATTTTTGGCTTCTTATTTTTGTATGTGCTAATGATCTCTTCTTCTTCGATCCTTCTATCATGGATATACATTAGTATCATGACCTTATGATAAGTATAACTAAATCTTTTTAGTCTTAGGTCTTTGCTGCTCGTGGAATTGCTCATGTTAATGTAGTAATAGTTCCCATATAAGTTTTATTTCTTGGGATTTGATCATATTGTTGTGCATAAGCTTGGTAGTAATAGTTGTGCATTCTTATTGTGCTTCACCTTCTCCGTGAATACCTGTCCTGGAAAGTAAAGGATAAGAAGTCTCAAGTTTTTGAATTCCTGGTCACACTGAGTAACCATGTTAAAAATTCACACTGTAAAAGTTGGTAATCAAAATAATATAAAATAGTAAAAAAATCTATAGCTAAATAATTTTACACAAAGTTAGAGTTAACAATATTTTAAAAATTAGGTTTTTATTTTAAAAATAAGAAGTAAGCTAAAACGTATCTGACAACTTCGCCATTTGATAACACCATAGTTGTGAGTGTTATGCAAATAAAGTCTTAAGTACACTAGTAAGTGAGACGTCACGGTACAAGATAGATTGCTACCTAACCAATTGGTAACAAGAAAAATTAAAAGATAGATATGATGGATATTTATAAAAGAGAATCTATTAAGAAGAAAGCAAAGCAGTTTGAAATCAAATGAAAGTTGGGGGAACCATTAAGAAGCAAGGAGAATATTAGTATTAAAATGCATAATTTTAGTTATTAACTTGTGAATGTATTGATCATCAATTCGAAAGATAAATTTATGTAATGAACCAAACTCAACAAAATATAAGGCATCATGCACATACAATGTGAAGGCGTAAACAATTAATCCTACCTAGAAATCATCCTACCCTTTAGCTAATAATGGGAGTTATATATGCCAACCTGATAGACAAAGCTAAGAGGATGACAATACACATTCAGATCAACGGTAAAGAGTCCAGTCTAGAAAATCTAGCACAAGCCAATCTAGAGTGTATTTAACACATAAACATGCATGACATATTTGCTACTCCTCTAATTGATAGTCAGCTGTAGAATGAATGTAAAAAAAAACTTAGGTTATGAGACTATGATACAAAATAAAAATTTATTGAAAGTGAGCTCTGTAAACACACATCCAATACATGAATTTCATTAAGGAAAAATAATCTTATAACAATGAATTCACAAGTTAACCTGAACCGTACAAGAGAACTTAGCCACACATGGCAGTTGAAGAATA
This sequence comes from Kalanchoe fedtschenkoi, assembly GCA_002312845.1. Lineage (NCBI taxonomy): Eukaryota > Viridiplantae > Streptophyta > Magnoliopsida > Saxifragales > Crassulaceae > Kalanchoe > Kalanchoe fedtschenkoi. The sequence continues at coordinate 3,429,243 of NQLW01000071.1, forward strand.
CAAAGAGAAATAAGTAAGAACAATCATTTCAAACCTAACTTGTATAATCGCTTTGAAAGCCTCACCCTTGCTGCGCTACTTATCTAGAGGGTGAGAAAATCTTAGAAGAATTTCGGACTCAAGAGGAGAGAGGGAATCTGATTAGTCAAAGAGCAAAAAAGACCCTCCTTATATTGTGTAATTCTAAACCCTAGGATGTTCAGAACTTAAAATTCTCTCTTTAGAAGCTCTTTGTTTTTTCTATGATTATCTTGTTTGATCTCTCTTAGAACATCTTAAAGGAATATAGCTTTTATCGATTGAAAATTGGAAAATCCAAATTCGAGTCGATTTAAGAATCTTTGTTGTACTCAGACTTTTTTTAGCTTTACTGGTAAAAATCAAGTTTGTATATGTCAACTTCCAAATAAAATTGTAAATCTTGGGTTCCTCTTTCAAACGCGACTTGAATATCAAAATTGGACTTTTGGCGCGGATGAGAAATTTGCTATGCAAGGGTTATCTTGAATTTAGAAACAAGCAGCTCGTCAGACGCAAGATTTAAAATGCCGCATGCTCGGTCCTGTGCACGACTGCCTATTGAATCAGTTTATCGGTTTCTTTCTGATTAGTGACATGTGTACATATTTACCACATCACTGCATGAGTGGCTGACATGTGAGTGAGCATTTAGCTTTTGTGCTTCAGACGTTTCGATCTGTTTCTTCACCAACAATTTTTTTTAGTTGTTTTTTGCAAAAAAACTTAAAATTGTCTGAAAATATGAAAATTCACTAATACAACTAGTTTAAATCCTCTCTAAGGTCAAAAAGTAAGTGAGTTAAGTACAAAATACGTCAAATAATTACGGCTTATCACTAACCTAATTTATAGCCATATGTTATCAACCTCAACCAAAAGTGATAATTACAAAAAACAACTTTTTTAATAATAATTATATTATGAAATTAAACTTACCGTCTAAATTTTCATTAAAACTTATTTTTCATCTTACTTTTCTTATAAATTGAATATGAATTATATTTTCTTTTCCTCATATTTGTCACCAACCGTGTCTAAGTCAAATACAAGCATAAGTCTGAACGTAAAATTGTATGGAATGTTCGGTATTTAAACTAATATGTATTTAAAAGTAAAATACAACCGTGTATTTAAAATATGTATTTTTTATTTGTCTATCATACACATTCGTGATCATAATTGCACACCTTACTCTTTAAACTAAAGCATACAGTAGGACTTCAAAATTAAAAAAAAACAAAAAAAAAACGCAAATGAGTCGTTGTTTGGCACAACAAATAAATAAATTCACAACTGAAAAGAATACGTTATCTTGGTGAGTAAAGAAGTGGTGTGTGGACCACCAAAACGTGCCGTTTTCCACCGACTTTGCCTGTCAAAGAATTGCATCTCTCTGTTTGTTGTGTTTTGACTTTGTTTTTTTCCTTTTATTTTAATCAAATATCTAACCACAAAACCAATATTTTTATCTTCCAAACACAATTTCACCGAAAGTTTCACACTTCTAACTCGCCTCCTACTATCTCATCACAATCACATGAACTTATCTTATCCGACAACGACACATTTCTTCCCAGCATTGCCACTGCCAATAAACATTGAGTAGGAATTGGTCCAAATTAGGTATATTTAGCATTTTTGAGGAGGATCTGCAGCAGCTGTCTTATGCTTCAACCGTTAAGAATCTGAAGGAGAAATTTGGAAATAAACATAGAGAGATTGTAATTGGACGACAATTCAAAGATGAACTCTCCACTCCTCTCCTCACTTTCGCCGCCCACATACTATTCACAGTGAAATTAAACACCTAACTACTAACCCAGACTCTCAAAACTCCTGACCTTTTTGTTTGATGTGATTCCACATCACCCTCAGCAATGAATTCTATGGAATGGGAATACATCCAATATTTCATTTTTGAATAGAAGAAAATGATTAATGGCTTTAGAAATGATATGTGACGGTTTGATATTTTTTGTGAGTGGTGATAGAGAAAGCTTAGAGAAGTGGATGAAACAGAGAGAATTGGAGTGAAAGCAAAGACATGTTTTGCAAGCCAAATCTCCTTGTCTTGTGTGGGCCAACATCCCCCAAAAACCAACCAATAAACAAACCCAAAAACGTTTGACGAACCCCAAAATTATGTTTTTTAAAAAATAAAATTCCACGTCTCTCTCTTTCTAAATCAAAATCTGCTCTCTTATAAACCCCCTCCCCCACGCCCTTCTCCCCCACTCCCCCCCTCTCTCTCTCCCAATCCTTCCTTCAAGCTTGAACATTTTTTTTCTCACCTGGGTTGTCAATTTTACATCGACATACCTTGTAGATCAAGCAGCAGGAAATTCAGTGTCGGGTCTCTGTGATTGGTTCATTATGGCGACGTCTAGCGATAAAGACTTGGATTCGTATGGGAGGCCTCTACGAAAAGGAAGAAGCCCCGATAGACAGAATCCATATCAAATTCATAACAACAGCATCATGTTAGCTCAACAAACACCCCTGCATCAATCATCATCATCATCTTCTTCTTCTTCTAGATTGGTGTTTCCTTTTCCTCTCGATGCCTCTCAACCTCAATTCAATCAGCAGCAGCAGCAGCAGTACAGTTCAATTCCGTACTATCCACCTCAAACCCAGCAGCACCAGATGATATCATTTGCTGCGGCCCATCAGCAACAGAGGTCGGGTGGAGATACGGCAGCAGTTACACCGCAGCAACAGCAGCACATGCTTCAGCACTGGAGCGATTCGCTAAATCTCAGTCCGAGAGGGAAGATGTTAATGATGATGAACAGGCTGGGGGTGCAGGAAGGGACCAGCGCATTGCCAAGGCCTCAGCTCCAACCCATACACACCACAAAGCTATACAGAGGAGTGAGGCAGAGGCATTGGGGGAAATGGGTCGCTGAGATTCGCCTCCCGCGAGACAGAACGCGTCTCTGGCTCGGCACCTTTGACACGGCCGAGGATGCCGCCATGGCGTATGATCGTCAGGCATTTAAACTTCGTGGAGAGAATGCTCGTCTCAACTTCCCAGAAAGGTTTCTTAGCAAGGAAAGAGTCATCTCCACTGCGCCAAGCTCACCCTCCTCAGCCCCGGCTACTAGTACAAACCCACCTCCTCCCAATGTAGTCCCGGACTCGAAACTTGAAGATTGTTTCAAAGCAGAAGAGCGAGACTTAAGTGAAGTGCTAAACAATTCTACTAGCACAGAAACAGCTGACTGCGCGTCAAACAACAATGAGTTTGTGTGGGGAGACATGGCGGAGGCTTGGTACAACGCAATTCCTGCCGGCTGGGGTCCTGAAAGTCCAGTTTGGGACAATCTGGACGCCACAAACCAGCTCTTGCTGCACCCTAATAATCTTCCTCCCTCAACTTTTAGCCAGCATAATGAGCAGATAGCAGAACTTAGTGTGGCATGTGAGCTCCGGAGGCAGCTAAGCAATTTGGGTGCTGCTGGTTCAACTTCATCTTCTTCCTCAAATTCTACTTCATTCCTGTGGAACCATCCACATTCCACATAGACATAGGTAGCCAGCTCCAGCTCCAGCTTCTTTCAGGGAATTGAGTGCAACTTTTTTCACTCCAACTCAATTCCTATTTTTCATACCCACCCACTTTGGATTTGATCTCTCATGCCTTTTCTTCTTCACATCTCTTCCTCGGCCGCATCGATGGCTGCATATTTTCCAGGCCTCGATCGCAACCATCATCTATTGATTGGCATTTTATATAAATATATCTCTAGCTTGTAGCAATGCATTGGTAGTTTTTAGTTTTTATTGTGTTAGTTGAATAGTGGAGTACTGAGTCAGCCACAGGGCGGCCGGGCAGGAGGCAGTTTTTGTGATCTTAACTGTCCAACTTGTTTTGAGTTATTGAAGTTTATTTCAGCATTTCTTTATCAAAATTATACTGTTTACTTTTTTCTTTTTTTTTCTAAAAGGGATAGGGATTTTCCATTTTCCATTTTCCCGTCACGGGTCGCACACCCCCTACACCTTGATAGTGTACGCTCATACTCATTGCGGGCCAGCCAGAACCTTGGTGTTGTTAGACAATATACTGTTTACTTGCATGCTAAAAAAACCAGATAAGTTAAGAGTTCAAACCAATCTGGCTATCAACCTTTGGACAAAAATAATTTTTAATTAAGAATTATATGCTTCCGTTGTAATCAATAAAACAATACCGGATCAGCCGGTTGGACTAACTGAATTATGAACCAATATTGATTCCTGTCTGATTCTATATTGAATGGTTCTGAACAGATTAGTTTTGATTTCAACTATTCAATTTTGTTGGCCCTAAGAGTGCTAACATAAAGTTTTTTAAAAAATGTACAATGAAGAGACACTTTAAGAACTGCGAGAAGGAAGAACAGTTGTAAGAAGAGGTAACAAGATCAATGAATAAGTAGTACTGCGAGAAGCAGAAGCAGTGATAAAAGAAATTGGAAATTATTGACATAGGACACAAGGAAGATCGAAAGAAGAGGCTACAATGATGTTAACAAATGTATCTATCTTATTTTATCATGACGATAGTGTATCATGTTAATAGAGAGTTAGGTTAAATGTACGTAACGATTATAATAATAATTATAGTTATTTTCGAAGTGAATTGATTTCATGAAATCTATCGCTAATGATTTGAATATTAAATATCCAAAATTAGTTATATTTGACAATAAAGTGCTTAGGTAAATATACATTAATTTTTTTTTGTATCCCACGTAGCCTGTGAACGAATATTTGATGTTTTTTTTAAACTTCCAAGCAAGACAAAAATAATTATAAGAGGAGAATAGAGAAACCACATGCGCGCATTACCATCGGTCAGGCCTGACACATATGGTGCACGGTGTCGACGTGTGTTGGGTCATTCCTTTTTACGAGGAGCCCCGTTAGCGAGACCCGAGTAGTGACTAGAGCCTGATTAGGAGTCCATGCCTTCCAGCCTAAGTTCCTTACATCAGATCCTTTTCCATCTTTGTCAGCCTAGTCCGAGAGAGTGAACTGACTAGTCTCAAGTCAACATGGCTGGAGTAGTGGAGGTGCAGCGGTAATGAAGTGATGCAGGAGTGGACGGCGGTTTTCAGAGAGTAGTGCTCTTGGTAGTGGAGAAAGCGAAAATGGAGAGCAACACTTCTCTCTTCTCTTGCAACCGTATGTACAATAAATATAACTTCATTGTTCTCTTCATTTGCATCCCTCTTAGCAAGAAGCACACAACACCTCTTCTTTCTCCCTCACTACAAGCCCTCATGAAAGCATACAACTTTGTAGGAAAGTTATCTTAAGAAGATTTTGAGAAGATTATCTAGTTGGTGCAAGGTTAATATAATTAAAAACGTCTTATCCTGAGAGAATTTCAATAGTAACCCGATTAGGGGGCTTATTTTCTCTAGTGCAATTTTCTGGTGATTAGGTTCGTCAAATAAGTGTCATTTTCTATCACTTGGAACATTTGATTATACTGTCATATATACATCATATTTACTACTTGTCGTATGTGCACTACTGTATGCTACAAGTGTATTTCAATCATACTGGTCATTTAAATTTCCAATAATTTTTAAGAAAATAAGTTCGTTTCTAACTATAATATTGATTTGTATTACAGTGATAGCTTCTAGTGCTGGAACTTCCCCCTCTCGTGCTGTCTTGTAAACAACAATGCTGCTAAGGCTACAACTGAAACTGTTGTTAGGGTTGTAGCAAAATCTGCTATTAGGATTGCTACTCATGGGGCTCATGTCAATTTTAATGTTAGGCTTACAAATATCAGTGTGACAACAACTTCAATTGGGGGTCTTTATACCACACAAATTGGCCTCTGGGCTTCCAGATAGTTCATGGATCGCAACTTCAAGTTCTGATCCAACTGTATGAAGATGTGGCTCTGTACGAGGAGCATGGTGGGTGGTGGTGACAGAACTGCATAAGCACATCGAAACTGATCCAAAAGAGGCTGAAATAACTTTCTTTAAGGAGAATGACATGCGGGCCAAATGCACAATTGTGGTATCATTGACTGATGATTTGTACGCCGTTTCAACATCGCATGATATAAGGGTAAAAACATATGAGGCTTTAATTTTGAAATATTAGTGTCCATAAATTAATGGTATGATCATAAACTAATAAGTATCAAAACAAATAGATGAATATCATATATTATTCTTTATAAATTTATTTATTTTTTATTTTAGAAGTGACACTACTGCTCATTTGATGAATATCTTCACCTGTTTTGATGTACATACTCATTTAATAATAATTGCAACTTTTGAACATTAAATTGTTCGATTGATGAGTATGATCATCGAACTAGTCAATGTTAAAATTTGAAATTGATCAACATTAAATGTAACTTTTTTTTAGAAAAAGTTCTTAATTTTTTCATTGTATCAAACATGGAAATATGACTAACGAATATGAATATCTAATTTAGGAACTTGAGTATCTAAATGATTAAACTACTTTTTATTTATTTTTTTATTGTTTTAGAAAATCTTAATTTTATTAGTTAAAAAGGAAAAGAGGCCGCACACAGAGGGGATGGCACCTAGCCTCCATACACGCCCCCTACAGAAGCTAGAGACTTAAAACCCTACAATTAAACAAAACTAAGACAGCCACAACAACCGGACTAAGACACCATTCAGACCTGGGTGATCAAGACACCTTACAAAATAAAGTCCTACTATCTAAAATAATAGATCTACGAATCTCTGCTGGAAAGGAGCAATAATCAAAAGAAATAACCGAGCTAGAATGATGGCAAAAACTGTCGGCCGATCAGTTGCTGAATTTGCTTTCTTGAGGATATGGCACACCCTAATACCAGCAAGCTCCTACACAATCAAACGAAACATATAAACACAAGCCTAAGGGCACTTCTTGACGCCAGAAATCACATCCGCCGAAACCTGAGAGTTCTTTTAAATTTCTGCAACAGTTATACCCCTAGAACGCAACAAACAAATCATGAACAATGTTGCACCAAATTCTGATTCAATATTGGAAAGACTCTCGTCAAATTTTTCTAAAAAAAGCTAAATCGGAGCACCCAATGAGTCCCTAAATAATCCACCAACCGAACTTCCTTGTAGAGTAGCTGAGCCATCAACATTTAAAGAAACCTCATCTCCAAGATCCCAAGACACCGAACACACCCGTTGTGACACCAACTACATGGGAACCATCATGAGGCTTTGAAGAAACAAAATTTGATGAAAGAAAATAGCCCTATGAGGACGGAAGAGCAGAGACAATGAAATGCACCACTGCTGAACTTGCTGAAATACCTGATTCTCATGACCTTGCTCCTCATGCCTTCTCACATTTGTGAGACACCAAATCTCTCATAACCCGCAAGCCACCACCACCGTGCAAATAAAATCAAACTAACTCTGAGCACTACCCCGAGGCAGCCAAGACTCAAACAGTTGGAACAAAGTTGAAACCCCACGCTTATCCAATATCCTACCCAGCCGCAACCACATTGACTGAGCTACCTCACTTTGAATAAACAAATGATCAATTAATTCTTCCCACCCAGATGAGAAATAACGACAACGAGATGCAAGTTGAACCCCTTTAGATTGAACCCTGCCTGGTATCCATAACAATTGCATTATTAATCAGTCTCCAAAGAAAACCTGCTACATTGATTGGAATCCAAGGCACCCAGAATCATTATCAACCGAGCCACGCACTGGATTGACCCAAGAGCGAAAATTAGCAGCCGCAAACCTCCTAGATGAGTAACCCGCCTAGAACATTGCATCCTCAAAATTATCCTCAAAAGTCACCCGATCCAATTGGAGTTTTTGCTGGGAAGAAAGAAGCCCCAAGAGATGATGATCTTGACAAACTAATTTTCCATGAATAGATGAATCCAGAACCCAGCCCAAGAATGCATGAGATAACAAGATGGAGCCATATCCATACACCCATCTAGCTTGAATGCGAGCCAAAGGTAGCCGCGCACGCATAGCAGACCGAACAGACGATCCCCGGGCCTGAACTCCTCCACTCGACCCGCGACTCCAAATTTTCCAACCATAAATGACGCCCACCTTGACTTACCCTCCTAGAATTTCCACGCCATTTTTTCTTGAAGACGCTCCATAATCTGATCCAGATGCCACATGCCAATCCCTCCTGATGAAGAGGACAGAAAGCATGATGCCAAGCCACCCAATGAAGCCTGATATGCCAACCCAAGTTCCATAGAAATCCAGCCAAAATTGAATCAATCCTGCTTATCACTGATCGTGGCACCAGAAGAGCTGCTAGTATATGGATGCATATAGACACCAAAACAACCCTTAACAAGGTAATCCTCCCTCTGAACGAAATATATTTACCAACCCAGCCTTCCACCCTCGTTTGGACTTTTGAAACCATGCCATCAAAATAAGCCGCCTTTGGACGTCCTGGAAATAATGGAGCCCCAAAAATGTGAAAGTAAAACTCTCTACAAAAAACCCTGTGTTTGCTAGGATGACCGCCCGACAAGATCTCGTGATATGTCTTGGGAGAAAAATGGTGCTTTTCTCAAGATTCAAAACTTGAGGGCAAATCTAACGATTATACACAAAAGATGAAATCCACCACTCCTGAATAGCAGCTTTCAAATTCCTACTCAATCCTTCCATCATAATAACAAACAACGAGGGAGAGATAGGTTCGTTCTGCCGAAGGCTCCTATTGATTATATAATTTTGCCCCCTCAAAAAAAAATTTCTGACGCCACTGCACAATCCCACTAAACCTTTGGAAAACTCGAAGCACAAATGCCCAAGACAGTCGATCATAAACTTTAGACATGTCGAGCATCACCATTATGTTTATACCACAAACTTTATGATTAATATCCCGAGCCACCTCATGCTCAAGCATGACAGCCTCATGAATACCCGAACTCGCACAAAAGCAGCCTGCTCCTGACCCATCAGCCAAGGAAGCAACGGGCTAAGTTAGTTATTCAACAAATTAGTTATTATTTTATGGATTGCATTACAAAGGCTCACCGGCCGCAGGTCCCCTAGGCACCGAGGGTTGTTCACTTTATGCAAAAGGACAATATGTGTAGCTGTGATAGACTTCAAAAGGTAACTCGTGGGCAAGAAAAATCACATAATCACCGCATTAAGATCCCCACCAACTATATCCCAACAATGTTGATACAAGACAACAGTAAAGCTGTTCAGGCCTTGCACGCTCGAGCCATCGAGCTCCCAAACAACTCTTTTGACCTCCTTCAGGGTTGGGATCTGACCAAGAGCCTCATTCTTCCCAGATGAAATCACCTCCAATATCTCCTCCAATACCACAACATCAAGAGGGCTCACCAGAGGACCCAACAGCTGCTCAAAATGTTCAGTCGCTGCCTCACTGATAGCCTCACGCTCATTCGACCATTTGCTAGAAGGCAAGTAAATGCAAACTCTCGACTGATCTCTTCTCACCTTCATGGCCAAATGAGAGATTTTTGAGTTACGATCTCCCTCCTTTAGCCACAGGAATCTACTCTTTTCCTCCAACAAACTATATTTCAAACGCAATTTTTCCTCCAACAGAGCCTGAGCCCGAGAGAGGGTGTCCTCCTTTTCCTCCGGACCATGATGGCTGAATCATCATCATTCCAAAGGCGTTGGACCTCCTCTACATGCCGATCCAAATTCCCTAAAACACTCTAATTCCATACCTATAAAGCACCTCTCAGGTCTTTTCAATTATTTGTAAAACCAAGCATTGGGTCCAGCCCATACTGAAGCTGCCACTTCGGCCACACCACTTCCATAAATTCCCCATATCTCAGCCATATGAAAGGAAAACTAAAAAATATGTTCCATGGCCACACTACACAAAGCTGAACTAAAAGAGAACAATGGTCTGATTAGAACTGATCAAGCTGAAGGATCTGCAAGTCCGGAAGGGCCTCCAATACCACCTGGTTGAAAAGCACTCTGTCAAGATGTTTGTAAATTTGACGCCAACCCAGCTATTTATTATACCATGACAGAGATATCCAAAGAACACCAGTATCCACCAGCCCCAAGACATTAATAAAACTCACGAAGTCACGCATATTAACATCATCCTTCTTTAAACCTCCACGCTTTTCATCCCAGCTCACAATGACATTGTAATCACCCATGAGCATCCATGAGACCTGCACATACTTACCAATCCAAATTAAATGATCGCATAGCCTCGCTCTCGCTTGTCGGAAACATAATGTATAAATGCACAAACACCGAATAACTAGGTTTGTAACTTTGAAAATCACATTCGCGGTCACATGTTGATCACAACTGTCAATGATTAAAACCTCCAGTGAATCCTTCTATAAGAGACTTATGATCCGCTACAAGAGACTTGAGGTATTATCATATACCTCTATTGCAAACCCCTCAGGAATTTCAGCAGAGTGCATTCATCATTTGGACCGATGAGAGGTAGAGGCTTTGGTGGCGCTCCTAGTGTTGCGCCTACATGGATCCCTATTCCTTTTTAGAAGAGCCACACAGTATGCTATCTGCCCATTTTCCTCCTCCAACTTCAACTTGTAACTGTGATCACAAATTTGTAGTGGCTCATTATCAAACTCCTAAAGAATAAAATTTTCCCTCCAACTTAAGCAACCAATACCAAAATCATCTGAAGACACCATTTTCTAATACGTCGTTAGCTGAATAAGTGTATTACCATGCTCGAACATTTGGAGAATACACTCATCAATGCTATCTTGCATTCGCAGAATGAAAGAAGACTAAATCGCCACATTACAAACCTCCAATCGTGGCTCTTCGTGACGTATAAGGATCTCTGGATCACCCACCTGCTGCACACTCACCACCCTATGCAAACGACCCTCGGTACTGCCTGAAATATCTATCAAAGAATTAACTAGAGCCTCTTATGGCTTTATCTGCATGGACGTAGGTAGACATGCGTGCATGAGAATGTAATCATAAATAAGATTGCTACCACATTTGGAGAAATCCTCGGCCGCCCCTCCGCCCCCTGAACGCCTCTTCCTAGGCCCCATCCCTACTTACCTCAGCCAACGCCTCATATTGATTTAAACTGCGATCCACCACCTACTATGACATACAATTCAACCCTGTCCCCCTCACCGTCTTACAATGCTCCACCCGATTCCACTCCGCCTCCAACTGCCCAAGCGAGACAAGCACCTCGGGAACTTTTTGAGTTTGTAAATTCACTTCGCCCAAGCTGCTAGGCTTCTCCCGCTCCTTCCCCGCCACACCACTATTATGAGACCGAGGCATTTTGGAGCCACAAGACTTTTGACACTCAGCTCGGATATATTCCTGCCTTTTACATTGACAACAATACTCTATCCGATCCTCACACTCCAAATTTAAAGATGTGCAATGAAGATACACTTTGAGGATTACAAGAAGAAAAAACAATGGTAAGAAGAGGTAGCAAGATCAAAGAATAAGTAGTAATGTGAGAAGCAGAAGCAGTGACAAAAGAAATTGAGAATTGTTGACATATGATACAAGGAAGATCGAGAGAAGAGAGGCTACAATGATATTGACAAATGTATCTTTCTTATTTTATCATGATGATAATGTATCATGTTACAATTAATAGAGATTTAGGTTAAATGTACTGATTATAATAATGATTATAGTTATTTTTGAAGTGAACTAATTCCATGAAATCTATCGATAATGATTTGAATATTAAATATCCAAAATTAATTATGTTTGATACTAAAACGTGCTTAGGTAAACGTGCATTAATTATTTTTGTATCCCACGTCATCTAAGAAAGAATATTTGATATTATTTTTTTGCTTCCAAGCAAGATGAACATAATTATAAGAGGAGAACAGAAGAACCACATGTGCACATTATCGTCGGTCGGGCCTGACACTTACGGTGCATGGTGTCGACGTGTGTTGGGTCATTCCTTTTTAAGTGGAGCCCTGTTAGTGAGACCCGATTAGTAACTACAGCTTGGGTAGCAGTCGATACCTTCCGGCCCAAGTTTCTTACATCAGGTCCTTTTCCATCTTTGTCACAGCCCAATCCGAGAAAATGAGCTGACTTGTCTTCAATCAACATGACTTGAGTAGTGGAGGTGCAACAGTAATAAAGTGATGCAGGAGCGGACGGTAGTTTTTAGAGAGTAGTGCTCTTGGTAGTGGAGAAGGCGAGGAGGGAGAGCAAAATTTCTCTCTTCTCCTGCAACCATATGTACAATAAATAGAGGTTCATTGCCACACCCACCCCCACTACAAGTCCTGACAAAAGCATACACCTTTGTAGGAAAGTTATCTGAAGAAGGTTTTAAGGAGATTATTCACCTGGTACAAGGCTGATATAATTGAAACCGTCTTATCATGAGAGAATTTCAACATTAACTTGATTATGGGGCTTATTTTCTCTAGTGCAATATTGTACGCTACAAGCGTATTTCAATCATATTTACTACTTGTCATATGTGCACTACTGCATGCACAAGTGTATTTCAGTCATACTGGACGTCTAAATTTCTAACAATCTACGAGGAAATAAGTTCTTTACTAACTGCAGTGTTTATTTATATTATAATGATATCTTATAGCGTTGGAATTTCTTCCTCTTGTGCTGTCTTGTAACCAGCAATGTTGTTAAGGCTGCAGCAGAAGATGTTGTCAAGATTGCAGTAAAAGCTGCTATCAAGATTGTTGCTAATGTGGCTCACGTCAATTTCAATGACAGGCTTATAAATATCGGTGTGACAATGACTCCAATTAGAAGGTTTTTACACCACACAAATTAATCTAACTGGGTTTCCGAAACATTTCATAGATCACAAATTCAAGCGCTGATCTAGCACGTGGCTCTGTATGAGGAGCATTTATTTGGTGGTGGTGTCAGAACCATCATTAGCATATCGGAACTGGTCCAAAAGAGGCGAAATGGCTCTCTTTAACGAGAATGACATGCTGGCCCAATGCGCAATTTTGTCATGATTGACCAATAACTTGTACGATGTTTTCAACGTCGTATACCATAAGGATAAAAAACTATGAGGCTTTAATTTTGAAATATTAGAATCCATAAATTAATGTTATGATCATAAACTAGTAAGTATATATTATTCTTTATATTTTTTTATTATTTATTTTAAAAGTGACGTTACTGCTCATTTGATGAATATCTTCACCCTTCAGCCTGAAGAATCTGAGAAATTGTCCAAAGAGGCCTTGACACTCAGAATTAATTCCTAATTACCTTTGCAAGAATAGGTCATTAGCATAGAGTAAGTGATTTAATTTGATTCTTGAACACTTGGGGTGAAACTTAAAGCCAGGAATTGCTTGGAGAGCTCTTAATTTTCTGGAGAGGATTTCCATGACCAGAGTAAGAAGGAGGGGAGACAAAGGACATCCCTGTCTCAGCCCCTGAGATCCCTTGAAATAGCCAAAAGGGGAGCCATTAAAGATAATAGAGAAATTCCAAAATGCAACATGAAATCCACCTTATAAATTGAGTAGGAAAGCCATAATAAGAGAGGAAAGAGGAAATAAAGTTCTATTTCAAGGAGTCAAAGGCTTTCCTCAAATCAATTTTGATGCAACATCTAGGAAAAATATTTTTCCTAGATTAACCAGTCACAAGGCTTTGAGCTAGAAGAATACTATGGATTATGCTTCTACCCTTTATGAAGGCACTTTGTTCAAGACCAACTAGCTTGGCCACACAATGATGAATATCTTCACCCTTTATATGGATGGGCTTTCTCCTTCAATTGCATCTGTCATTGCTGATTTAGCTGGTTTTTATAGAGGGTCTCTATCAGTAAAGTATTTTGGCATCCCTCTTAATGGTAAAGCATCAAATCCAGTGATTGTGCCATTCTTCTTGACTCTTTATCATCCAAGATCAATTCATGGAGTCACAAGATGCTCTCTTATGCAGGCAGAACTATCCTCCTTAGATCAGTTCTCAACTATGCAAGTTTACTGGGTCAGGGTGTTCAGTATTCCCAAGAAAATCCTCAAATCTATTGATTCCATTTGTAGGAATTTTCTCTGAAAAGGAGGGACGAAATCTCCAATAAAATGGTCCTCGGTGTGTGCTGAAACCTCGCAAGGAGGTCCGGATATTATTTCTGCCAACCAGGTTAACCTTTCCATCTTTTTATCCCAGAAATGGGACATTGTCCTTAAAGCAGATTCTGCTTGGATTAAATGGTTTCATACTTATCATATCAAACCTGGGACTTGGTGGAGTTTAATATCCAAACCTTCCCTCCCCTGGAATGTCAGGCATATTTTGAGGGTTAGAGATTTAGCTATGCAGTGCTGCATTATTTCAGGTTTGTCAGTTTCTTGCACTATTCCTGGCAAGCTTTTCATTGCTAGTTCTGTCTTCAAGTTTCTTCAGCCTCAAGATCTAAAGCCTCTCTGGTATGTCTTGGTTTGGAATTCCTTGTCCATCCCCAAGCATTGTTTTATCCTTTGGCAATGTTGTTTATTTAGACTTCCAACAAAGACTAGATTGCTTGAATTGGGGCTTCTAGCTGACTCCATATTTGCCAGTTTTGTTCAGCTGCATCAGAAACTCAGGACTATTTATTCTTCCACTGTCAGACTACAACTCATATTTTCTCGGAAGCCATGAAGCTTTGTCATTTTCCTATTATCATATCCTTTTTTTCTTGGAATGAGCTAATCTTATGGTCTAGTACTTACCAGTTCCAGTCTAAAGTTCTAAAACAAGTAGCCTTCCTCTTTATTGCAAGCACATTTGCTATCATATCTGGAGATTCAAGAATAACCTCATTTTCAAAATGAGCCCTTCAGCAGAACCAAGCTTTTACATATGGTTAGGATGGAGTGTACATTGAAGTTATCTTACATCTCTTCCATACACCTCAATAGTTTTAATCAAGATTGTACAACAAAGATGCATCTCTCCCATCTCTTAGATTAGCATAGTCTTTTATTTATTTGCATTCTTTTAGTAGTTTTGTTCTGAGTCAATTTGCTCCCTCCTGTACACTCCTCATTTCTTAATGCAAGCATCCCTTTTGCAAAAATAATAATAATAATAATTGTAACTTTTCAATATTAAACTGTCCGATTGACGAGTTTGTCATGGGATTAGTCAATGTTAAAATCTGAAATTGATCAACATTTTATGTAATTTTTTTAGAATAATTTATTGATTTCTTCATTGTATCAAACATGGAAATATGACTAATGTATATGAATATCTAATTTAAGAACATATCTAAATGATGAAACTACTTGTCATTTTAGACTTATCTAATTTAGAAGTATAAAAATGCATAAATGTTTAATATGATCATAAACAAGTAAATAACAAATTTTAAATCAATGAATAATAAATAGTATATTAGAAAATTTTAAATTTTAAATTTTTTAAGAACATGAATGTCTAATTGAAAATTTTAAATTTTCAACTTCCTGATTCATTTGATGAAATAAATATTGTCTTATACATTACTGATATAACTATATAGGACAAGACAATTTTATACGGAAGAAAAGATTTTTGTTATAACTGATGTGTTTAGGTATAAATCATGCAATCTAACTTGTATGAAACAGTGTACACCATCAACTCTTCATTTTAGGTACTCACGAAATGTGTGATCTAAATTCAAAAGATTCAAAATCAATTGGTGAATGTTGTAGCTAATCTATTAAAGGTGCTATCACAACCAATGAATAATAAATGAAATGTGGTGAAAATTCTAATGACAATTTAATTTTATCATGAAATAATTTTATTTGGTGGGGGACTGTTGTCTTTTTTATGGCATCTCTACTGAAGCTTCGTAGAGAGTTTTGTGTCGGACGTTAAACCGCTTTATTTCAATGTGAGATGCAATTTTTCTCATTCTAATAACGACACGTTTCGACTGCATGAAGTGGCCCATAAAAAAATTTTATACGACACTTTTTAATTAAAAACACCGCCTACTATTAATTAGAGTTTTTTAATTAAATGAGTTGGATTTTTGCGGTGCTTAAAATTTAAAAATGCCGCCTAATGCCTCATATATTAAATTGAGTTATAATATTTGTATTCCAACATTTTAAAAATAATAATCATTATAGAAATTTGTAATTAATATAATTCGACAAATAGGAAAATTATATTAAAATAATACCCTTAGCTTTGGGTTAGAGGAGTAGAAGATAATGGGGTGGTGCTTGATTTGGGCTACGAATGGCAGCGAGTTGTTGTCGGCCCGAATCAACTTCCGGGCATCGGCGTGCTTGATTCTCTCCCCCAATTACCTTGCCGCCATCCGTTGATCTGTCCCGATTCAAACCGCACAATCTCGCTGAGTTTTCAGGTGCGTCGCCTCTACAATCCAACCACAACCACATCTCCCTCCATACACAATTTTCATTGAATCGAACATTTGAGTATGAACTTTTGATTCGGACGTCTCTGGAAAATGTGTGAATGTTCATCTCGTCCTGGGTAGACGTAGACACAATTTTGATGTTACTGGACTTCGATGCGACGCGTCACTCTCTCTGCCTTAATTAACTTTTAAGACTTTCTTTGCTGATAAATTCGATTATGCCTGTTTGCCGGTCCTTGTAAATTTCTTGTGTTAGATTTATTAGTAGCTTCTTGGGCTATGGCATCAGCTAAGGACCTCAGAAGACTGGTGGATGGCATTTCTGTCGTGGCTAAGGAATTCGTCAAGCGTTCTGGAGTGCTGGAGGCTGGGAAAGGGGCGGACTTGGGAACTCTAATCGGATCCTCTCTTAAAAAAGCTCTGGTTTCAGTTACCGATGTATCTGGACTTACCAAAGGGAAGCCTCGACGCTTCTCTAGACCTTCTGCGTCAAAGCAGTCCTCTGTTGTCTATTTCACGGATTTACCAGTCCAGCCTTCGACTAGTTGGGAGCAGCATGAACGTGTTCCGGCTTCAAATTTGGATTCAAAGGATGCTGTTCCCAAACAAGCTTCCGAATCTGTTGACTTTAAGCCATATGCTGCTCAAGATACCTGTGTAGCTCCGATTGTTTCTGCTGCCCATGGAAGCTCTTCTGAAGCAGTTACTTACAAGGTGGAGCCTATAGAGACTTCTGCAAAACTAGAGGGTTCCGATGTTGAGTGTCAAACTCAAAATATTATGAAAGATAGTGATGGAACTGACCATATTGAAAAGGTGCCTTTACAGCCAATCAAAAGGCGTAAACCAAGGGAAAGGAGAGTTCCATCTACGCCATTCTCGAGAGCTTTAGGGTTAGTTCAGTGCTCTTTCGAATCTATCATTTTATTATTACTTGCATTTACATGTGTGATACTGATACCGGTAGAATGTTTTTTAGCCTTTACCTTTTCCCTCAGCTTTTACAATTTTTGAAGGTTTGCTGGTTTAGGAGCTGGTCTAGTTTGGGGGACAGTCCAAGAATCAACTAGTAGATTGCTTTTTGGTGCTTCGAGTACTAAAGAAAATCAATCCGCTATTTCTCCTTTTCTGTCTGACAAGAATGCGGAGCGTCTTGCCAATGCTCTCTGTAGAATGCGTGGAGCTGCCCTGAAAATAGGCCAGATGTTGAGTATACAGGATGAATCCTTGGTCCCTGCTCCGGTATTATAATTTTCTTTAACAGAGTGCTATTTCTATACTACTGGTTATGCTACTTCATATTTTGATTTTTTTTTGGTACTCTGACTTGATTGTAGATATCGGTTCCATAGATGGTGAAAGAAACTTATGCAGTGTGCAGACAATATATGTTTCACATTTGTTTTCCGCTGGATTTAGTCTATTAAATTCTTCCATTACAATCAGTGGTAATAGTTTTGATTTATTAAATTCTATTCAGATTTTGGCTGCACTTGATATTGTTCGCCAAGGCGCTGATGTTATGCCTAGGAGCCAGCTAAATCAAGTTTTGAATGCTGAATTAGGCCCTGATTGGATGTCAAAGCTGAATAGTTTTGACTATGAACCGATGGCAGCTGCAAGTATAGGCCAAGTAGGTTATGTTTCTGAACCTGGAATCCTTTTCTTCTATCGACCACATTTTATTAATTAGTTTTGTTCTCACACCCTCTTATTACTTCAAGGTGCATCGGGCTGTCACTAAAGATGGGCTTCCGGTCGCAATGAAAATTCAGTATCCTGGTGTTGCAGATAGCATTGAAAGTGACATTGAAAATGTGAAATTGCTGCTGAATTATACGAACTTAATCCCGAAAGGACTATATCTTGACAGCGCTATCAAGGTTATTTCAGACTCACTTAAACATTTGTTCACAATGTCTATGGGATCATAATTCCAGGAGATTTTAAAACTTCCATTATCTTAGATTTCCATTTTTTATCAATGTTTTTACTGAAGAATACATGTAATTGCTTTTTGTTGATATTCTCTACTTGAAACCTCGCAGGTCGCAAAAGAAGAATTATCTCGTGAATGCGATTATGAATTGGAGGCAGCAAACCAGAAACGCTTTCGAAGTTTGATATCTGGAAAAGATGGTTTTTATGTTCCAGTCGTTGTGGATAATCTTTCCAGTAAAAAGGTCTTAACTACAGAGCTTGTTGCGGGTTAGTATGTAATTCGGACATTTTGTCGACATTTGCAAATTGTAAACTTTTTCTTAGATCTTGAAGTATCACCCTTAACTATACTTATATTGTATACGTAGTCCATATTGCATGATAAGGAATTGAAAGAGTGAATGTTTACCCACACCTGAAGTTCATTGATATATGTTACTAACCAAATTTATATCAATCAGAACCCCTGAAGTATGCAAAGGGGCCATGATGTATGTTACCATAAGTGAACGGAATTGTTAGAAAACCGAGCTCACAGACAATACTTTGGTTAATTAAGCTTCTACCGGCCGTTCTATGTTTTGCTTCTGTTTTCGCAAACATACCTACCTTTTCCGCATTATGATTTGCCTTGTCATTTGATTCCATCTTCTTCATGCTGATGTCTTCATCTGATGTATATTTTTATCTGTTTTTGTTGAGATTGGCAAAGAATAATAGGCGCTCAGGACTTGTTGGGTTGTTCACCAATTCTTTCTTGTTGGGCAGGAATTCCGATTGACAAGGTGGCATTACTCGATCAGCAAACTCGTAATTACGTTGGAAAGAAACTGCTAGAACTGACATTAATTGAGTTGTTTATCTTTCGCTTCATGCAGGCAAGTAACTGTATTTTTTTTTTAATCGGGGATTTCCTAAACACAGCATGGGTTCATGGCAATCACTCATGGGTGGACCGAGAGCACCCATCTAAATGGGTGCTCTCGCTCGAACACGACGTCATTTTATGTTGTTTTCATTAATACACTCCACCATTCATTAAAATAAAAAATAAAAAAAATCAGAGAAAAATTTTTAATTATTATTTTAAAAGAAGAGTCCAAATAAAAATTGAAAATAATTAATTGACAAATTTATATTTTTATATTCATTAAAAATACTTTATTCAGCTCATGAACATATTATCAAATCTGATATACATAACAACTCATCTCATGAACTTATTATCAAATCTGATGAAAATAATAGCTCATTTGATGAACATATCATCTTATGAACATAGCAGCTCATCTGATAAACATAGCAGCTCATCTGATGAACATATTGTCTCATTCTGATGAACATATCATCCAATGAACCAATAGCAAATCTGATGAACATATTAGGTCATCTGATGAACATATTGTCTCATTCTGATGAAAATAACATCTCATTTGATGAATATATAAGCTCATCTAATGAGCATAGCAGCTCATCTAATGAACTTAGCATCTCATTTGATGAATATAACATCTCATCTAATGAACATAACAGCTCAGCTAATAAATATATCATCTCATCTGATGAATATATCATCTAATGAACGTGTTATCAAACCTATTGAATATAGTAGCTCATCTGATGAACATAATTGCTCATCTGATGAACATAATTGCTCATCTGATGAACATAATTGCTCATCTGATGAACATATCATCTGATGAACATAACAGCTTACCTGATGAAAATAGTAGCATCTGATGAACATATAATTAAATATTATGAACAAATCATCTGATGAACATATCGTCTCATCTGATGAACATAACAGCTTATCTGATGTTCATTTGATGAACATAACAGCTCATCTTATGAACATATCATTCAATGAACTTGTAGCTAATCTGATGAGCATATTTCAAACTTGATGAATAAAGTAGCTCATCTGATAACATATTATCAAACCTGATGAACATAGTAGCTCATCTGATGAATATAATATCAAAACAAACCTGATGAACATAGTAGCTCATCTGATGAACATATTACCAAAACTGATTGAAATAGCTTCTGATTTGATGAACATACAAGCTCATCTAATGAACATAGCATCATCTGATGAACTTAATTGCTCATTTGATGAACATAGCAGCTCCTCTGATGAATATATCAATTGATGAACTTACGATCTCATCTCATGAACATAACAGCTCAGTTGATGAACATATCATCTCATCTGATGAGCATATCATCTCATCTAATGAACATATCATCTAATGAACATATAATCAAACCTGATGAATATAATAGCTCATTTAATGAACATATTATCGAATCTGATGAACATAGTAGGTCATCTGATGAACATAGTAGCTCATCTGATGAACATAACAGTTCACTTAATGTACATAGTAGCTCATCTGATGAACATGAACTGCTCTTCTGATGAACATGTAATTAAATCTGATGAACATAATAGCTCATCTGATGAACATAACAGCTCATCTTATAAACATATCATCTAATGAACATATTATCGAACTTGATGAATATAATGACTCATCTGATGAACATATTATCAAATCTGATGAACATATCATCTCGCCTGATGAACACAGTAGCTTATCTGATGAACATAACTGCTCATCTGATGAACATATAACTAAACCTTATGAACATTTCATTTAATGAATATATTATCAAACCTGATGAATATAATGGCTCATCTGATGAACATAACAGCTCGCCTGATAAACATAGGAGCTCATCTGATGAACATAACTGCTCATTTGATGAAACATATAATTAAATCTGATGAACATATCATCTGATGGAAATAGTATCTCATCTAATGAATATATTATCTCATTTGATGAACATATCCTCTCATCTGATAAACATATCATCTAATGAATATATTGTCAAACCTGATGAATATTATAGCTCATATGATGAAAATATTATCAAATCTGATGAACATAAATAGTTCATTTGATGAACATAACAGCTCATTTGATGAACATAACAGCTCATCTGATGAACATAATTGCTCATTTGATGAACATGATAGCTCATCTAATGAACATATGGGCTCACTTGATGAATATATCATCCAATGAATATTAATATAAAATATTAAATTTATTTAATAATTTTTATTTTTATTTTATTTTTTACTATTTATTTAAGAGAGAAAGGGTGTTTTAATGAAAACGACTCAAAACTACGTCGTTTTCGAGTGAGAGCACCCATCTAGGTGGGTGCTCTCGCTGCACCCAAGAATTTGCGGGTGCACGGGTGACACATAAGCATTGCTGCCATTCAATACATACCCATACACCATCCGAAACATTGTTATTCCCACAAAAGTTTCTGACATCCACTATAGCCAGTCTTCTTTTTATACTGAGATGACACTAGTGAATAATAGAGGCTACGATCTTGCTGCTTCTAACTTTCAGGATAAGAAAAACAAGACTTAAATACTAGCAGTAACCCCACATCAACTCCACAGACTTTTGTGTTTTATGATTTTGTGTTTGGTCAGCACGGGATTTTAGGTAATATTAATCTTTGATTGTCATACTTTACTTACACATGGCATTCCATAGGACATGCATTTCTTTAGTCAGTTACAGTATATGCGTGTAAGAGCCTGCTATAGGCTAAGAGTGTTCCATTTTAATAATTTTGGTTTATGGTACGTCATTTATGGTGCTATTCTCACTCTTTAACGACACTTTCAGACTGATCCCAATTGGAGTAACTTCTTGTATGACGAGGCAACCAAGTCTATCAATCTCATTGATTTTGGAGCTGCCCGTGAGTACCCTAAACGATTTGTTGATGACTATTTGAGAATGGTAAGAATACTTTCTCACTGAATAATTTCTCTTCTAGAAAAGTCATTGCTTGATGTCAAATCATCTTTTATTGTCATGTTAATCTTGTTGGAGCCATGAGTATAGAAAGATGACTATAATGGGATTGGAAAATGTGGGTGATTAAACCTCTGATTAACAGAATAAGAATCTAAACATCTTCAAAAGATAATAAGCAACTACTTTTTCTGCCTTTAGCGTATTTTCTCTCCGAAGCATGGGAAAACATTATATAAACTTGCATACATGACTAACATTGATGTTCATATAACTTTTTAAGTGGATGATCAGTAACCAACTATCAAATAAACCTGTATTGCCAAAGGCTCCTTGAATGCATGTACAACTTCCTCATACAAATGGAAGAGCTACAGTGATTACCTTAAACAGATGAAACTCGCACTGATTATGTTAAACCTGAAGCAGATTAAACTAGACCTGTTTACTGTTTTCGAACCTCCGGTTCTGATAATCAGAACTGCCGGTTCTCGTTTCTTATGTAAATCAAACCGATTGTGGTTCCGGTGGTTTCAACGGTTCCTTTTTATTTTGATTTGAAGTTTGATATCATTTTGTTGATGTAATATTGTTTTTGATCAAAGCTTGTATTTTTAAAAATAAATTGAGAGCTATAAGCCTATTAGTTAGTCGTACACTCTGTACTGGTACATGATGATGTATTTTTATGTAAAGGAAAAGGTTATGATGAATTAATGTTACATGAAGATGAACCTGTAGAGAGAATCATTCTTTGATTTTTCTGAGTGTATATGTTAGATTACAGAATTGATAGAGAAGTAGAGAGAGTGAAAACTATATATCATAGTTAAAAGTGAAAAATGTTTAAGTACATAGTAGAAGTTAATATATTCATTGTAAATTATGGTATATAATATTACATATTATATATTATTATGTTTTATTTTTGATTCCTTATATTTGTTTGTGTCTATTGTATGTTATTATATTCTAATAGTTAAGCTATAGATTTAAATGAATAACGTGATAAATGTATCACATGTAGAGTATTAGAGTATAATTTTATTTAAGAAAATGGTTTATGATTAAATTTAGTTTAAATAATGCAGTGTGCATTTATAAGTTATATTATGAAATCTGATACAGATTAAGAGTATTGGCATAATGGGTAAGTTCGTTAGATTGTCATTAATGAGTACAGTATAGTTAAATGTTATATGATGACTCTTGTATTGTTTAATTAAGATTCGTAATTTATATATTAGTGAAACAAACATCATTAATAACAAGTTCAGTGATTGCGTTGCATGTAAATATATATTTTTAAATTTAAGATTATGATTTGTGGTTTGAGGTTGAGGGGTTA
Source organism: Kalanchoe fedtschenkoi (assembly GCA_002312845.1). Classification (NCBI taxonomy): domain Eukaryota; kingdom Viridiplantae; phylum Streptophyta; class Magnoliopsida; order Saxifragales; family Crassulaceae; genus Kalanchoe; species Kalanchoe fedtschenkoi. The sequence goes on from NQLW01000071.1 coordinate 3,452,802, forward strand.
CATTTTATATATACAGTTCCAAACCAACAGTTTATGATTTATGGAAATAATGAATCAATACAGAACCTTGAGCATACGGTTCTGGTAACGGTATGGAACTGCAATTCATTAAGTTTATTTCGAAATAAGAACTGGCGATTTTGTTTAGGTTTGGTTCCACAGTTTGAACCGAACCTTGGACAGGTCTAGATGGAACCATGATGTTTTTCGCTTGTATTTTATGTTGCAAATCATCCATCTCTGTTTCCTGCAATTACTGATTCTCATATACCAACATCCAGGTTTTGGCATGTGCTGATGGAGATAGAGACGCTGTGATTGAGATGTCACGTAGACTTGGGTTTCTTACGGGTATGGAATCAGAGATAATGTTGGATGCGCATGTGCAAGCTGGCTTTGTAGTGGGGTTGCCATTCTCAAAACTTGGTGGCTATGACTTCCGTAGCTCTAATATCACCCAGAGCATATCAAACCTCGGAGCAACAATGCTACAACACAGGCTAACGCCTCCACCTGACGAGGCATACAGTCTCCACAGGAAACTTTCAGGGGCTTTCTTAGCTTGCATTAAGCTTGGGGCGGTAGTGCCATGCCGGGAGGTTTTAAATGATGTCTGCCGTGACTACCATTTTGGCGAAGAAAACAGGTGACCTTATAGAACTTTTATATGTCCTTGAGTGAGTGACCAAGCAGACTTGGTTTGCCCACCTTCTGCACTTTGAAACAGGTGACCTGTTAGAGTTTTTGTGTATGGCCAGAGTGATCAGGTAGACTTGGTTTCCCCACCTTGTGCAATTAGTTGTCGTGATTTCATATTGGATTAGACCTGATTCTTTATTCAAATTCATAGCTGAAAACCCTAGGAGGACCATTATTATCTGTAGTCCATGCTCTGGAGTTGGCAAATGTTTGAGCGAATAAATTCTGTGCCGTGCAACTTGTACAAATACCGCATACGTGTGAAACGGTTGCATATGGTATCACATAACTGTTTGATTTTTGTTTTTTTGGGGTTTTTTTTTACGCACGCGGCGATACCGACTGATTCTCAGATACGCATGGATCATGAATACTATCAATATAGTGCTCCTTAATGATTAGTTCATGTTTCACCAAATGGATTATGTCCACCCAAAAATGACTTGATCATACACTGATATCTTCATATCACTGCCTCATAATTCTTGAATATGTTTTTCAAAACACCTTTTTTCTCTTGCTTCTGTATGTTTTGATTTTTTTTATGTTATTTCATAGTTTTTGAAAATCATGATTTTCTTTTTGCAAGGTTTTAATTGTGAATTGCAATTTGCTATATGACAACTATAGTTTTCGAGTGACTCATAGGTGCATCGAGAGTGCTCTCGTTCCAAAACGATGTCATTTTATATCGCGCTCCAAAACGATGTCGTATTTTAGTCCACCCAAAGAAGCATTATCTAATAGAAATAGTAAAAAATGAGAAAATAAAATAAAAGGTGAAAAAATTAAAAAAATAATAATTTTGATTAAGAAAAATTACAAAAATATATAAAATTAATAAACTCATAAATTTTATATTTTTATATTCATTAAAAAAAGTTGAGTTCATCAAATTAAATTAATATATATGTTCATCAGTATGATATTTATATTCATCAAGCGAATTATGTATTAAATTTATAAACATTTGTATTAATATGATAAACATTAAAGTTGGGGTTGAATTACTAATGGTTAAACAATTGATGATTATATGTAAGCAATTGACAAAAATATATATTAAATTGCTGAACATATGTATCAATTTGATGAACAAGAGGGTGAAAGGTTGAATTACTAATGGTTAAGAATTTAAAGAATATATATAAGCAATTGACAATTACATGTAAACAATTGCTAAACAAATGTATTAATGTGATGAAAATTGAGGGTTGGTGATTGAAGCTAATGGTCAAATAATTGATGAACATATGTAACAATTGACTAACATATATATTAAATTGATGAACATATGCATTAATGTGATGAAAATTGGGGTGAGGGTTTAGATTAATGATGATCAAGCAATTGATGAACATATGTTATAAACTTATGATCATATATTTCAATGTGATAAAAATTTAGGGTTGAGTGGTTGAATTACTAATGGTCAAGCAGTATGTGTAAGCAATTGATGAACACATGTATTATCGTGATGAAAATTGAAGGTAAGAGTTGAATTACTAATGGCCAAGCAATTAATGAAAATATGTGACAATAAATAAAATGAAAATTGGAGCGAGGGGTTAAATTACTAATAGTCACAAAAATGATGAATATATGTATCAAATTAATAAACATAAGTTTCAATGTGATCAAAATTGGGGGTGGGTGGTTGAGTTACTAATGGCCAAGCAACATCCGTAAGCAATTGATGAACATATATATTAATTTGATGAAAATTGAAGTTAGAGGTTGAATTTTTAATTATCAAGCAATTAGTGAACATTTGTAAGTAATAGATCAACATATGCATTAACATGATGAAAATGGGGGGTAATGGGTTGAATTACTAATTGTCAAGCAATTGATGAATACATATAAGCAATTTATGAACGTAAGTATCAAACAGAAGAACATACGTATTAATGTGATGAAAATTGGGGGTGGGAGGGTTAAATTACTAATGACCAATCGATTGATGGACATCTACATCAAATTGATGAACATGTATATTAATGTGTTGAAAATTGGGGGCGGATGATTAAATTACTTGTGGCCAAGTGATTGATGAATATATGTTAGTAGTTTACGAACATTTGTAAGCAATATATGAATATATGTATCACATTAATCAACATATGTATTAATGTGATGAAAACTATGGGTGGGCGTTGAATTACTAATGACCATAAAATTAATGAATTTATGTAGTAAACTGATAAACATATTTATTAATATAATGAAAAGGGTGGGCGGTTAAATTACTAATGATCAAACAATTGATCAATATATATAATCAATTGATGAACATACGTAAGCAACTGATGGACATATATATCAAATTGATGAAGATATGTATTAATATGATCAAAATTGAGGTTGAGTGGTTGAATCACTAATGATCAGGTAATTTATGAACATATGTAAGCAATTGATAAATATATATAGGATATATGTATGAAATTGATAAAGATATATATTAATGTTAAGAAATTGAGGGTGAGTGGTTGAATTACTAATTGTCAACCATTGATGAAACTATATAAGCAATTGATAAATAAATATATATGTGGATCCAATGAAAACCACTTTGGATTTGTTAACTATGAACCATCTTTGATCATTTATTCATATTTCATCTGATGGTTATGGTTTTTTAGATTTTTTATCTAAATATTTAAAATATAATTTAACCCTAACTTTATGGGTTTTAGATTTGTTACAAGATTGTCTCCTTAAAATAAGGAACTAATGGTCTAATTTTTTCTCTTTCCTCTATTAGATTTGTTGCAGGATTTTTTTCTTTCCTCTATCTTCTGTTTTTTATGATTTAATTTCTTTTTCACAATTTTTTCTTTTCATTTTTAACGCACATCATCAAACCTTTTATACATATTGGTGCACAATTCAATCTTTGCGCAGTGGTGCACAATTCAAACTTGGTGTATAGTTTGATCTTTGGTGCACAATTCAAATCTTTGGTGCACAAATTTACTGATAAATTATACAGTGCATTAGTGATGCGTACATTAAGTATAGTCATACAAATATATGCACTACAACATTAAAAAAAGTGCACCAAAATTCATAAGTGCACCACTACAAAAATCAACAGATCTTAATGTGCACCATAAACTCAAAACTTTGTGCACCATTACGAATCTTCTTTCTTACGATTGAAGATTATATGGTTCCTAGAGCAGCGTTCAGGCGTGGGGAGTTGTGATGAATTTAAATTGAATTCAAATAGTCATCCGTTACGAGACTGTCTCTATCCAGATCTGAGGTAGCCATAAAACCAGAAAATTTGGAAACATAAAACTATAAAAAAAAAACTACACATGTATACAAAGCAACATGACTATGGACCTTCTCGATTCTCTGTGAAAATTAATTAATAGCTTCTAACAAATATAAAATCAAGAGAAACAAGAGAAATATGAGAGAGAGAGTTACCTGCACGTTAACGACAGAAGAGAGACAAAAAAAGAAATCAAAGAATATTTATGGTTATATTAGGATAATGATGTGCTAAAATCAAGGGATATTGTTAATAATATTATGGAATACAAAATTTAAGTATTTAATTATAAAAAATCAGATTATTTTTATCGTTAGATTACATAAGATCAAAGGATATAAATGGTTCTCAGTTTACAAATCCAAACTGATTTTCATTTGATCCGCATTATATATATATATATATAGGGGGAGAGATCCGTTGAGAACCTCCTTAAGTTGAGAACCATTGTGGACAATTTTGGACCAATCATTATTTACATGAAACAACAATGTTTTAATTATATGGTTTCCTATTTTTGAGTTTATTTATTATTCTTTATTAATTATATGAGATTCATTTTTTATTTATTATGAAACAGATTTACTTGTCATTTTGAGATTTTGTTTTGTATTTAATTTACCAGATTTTTTTTTGTCTAGATTCTTTTTCTAATTTACAGAATTTTCAGAAATATGAATAGTGAACATGAGGTTCACTGCTTAAATCACTATTCAATATGTTCACCACTTAGGTTCACTATTGCAATATGTTCACCACATTGAGGTTCACTGCTAGAAAAAGTCATAAAAATATAAAAAAATATAGTCCGAAAAATGTTCACTATTCATATTCCTCAAAAATTAGTAAATTAGAAAAAGAATCTAGACAAAAAAAATCCGGTAAATTAAATACAAAATGAAATCTCAAAATGGCAAGTAAATCTGTTTCATAATAAATAAAAAATGAATCTCATATAATTAATAAAGAATAATAAATAAACTCAAAAAAGAAAACCATATAATTAATACATTGTTGTTTCATGTAAATAATGATTGGTCCACGTTTGTCCACAACGGTTCTCAATTTAAGGAGGTTCTCAACTGATCTGCCCTATATATATATATAGAGGAGGGATTCGTTGTGAACACTTAAGTTGTGAATCAATTGTGAATAATTCTGAACCAATAATTTTATTTCTATTTTAAGTTTGTTTATTATGTTTATTGATTATTTTAAGTACATTAAATGTGACAAATATGAAAATTAAAAAGAGTACTTAAATTTTATTTTTATATCATATTTTATATTTTGGTCATTAAAAAGTAAAGAAATTTTTTTAGATCGTTTATGATTTCACTGTAAAAAATATGAAATATTTTATATTTTCATATTTTTTCGAAACATATTTAGTGTTCACTACGCAATAATGTACATTTTGAACATATGTAATAAAAATTTATTGCAAAAAATGTATTTACTGTGTAATAAATGTCTTTAACTAAAATTCAAAAAATCCAAACAATATTCACTATTCACTTGTTCGCTGCCGTTTCTCATATGTATGTTCACTATTCATCATCACATGTTCAGTATTGTCCCATAGCATGTTCACTGTTCACTGTCACATGTTCACTGTCAGATAAAAAAATATGTTATTAGAAAAACCAAACCGGCTTAATAATGTACAATAAAATGATGAAAATAATATTTTATCTTAAAATGCAAACCATCTGAATAATATAACATAAATATAAGATTGATTTCAACACTATCCTACAACATTAGAAAATTAGTGTCTAGTCACCTATTGACGAGAGTCATACATCGTGCCTTATTTCGTTCATCAAATACAAAAATGCACCAAAGCCAGGATCACATAGAAAAAGAACATAAGGAAGTCTTCCTGAGAAGCCTGCTAGTACGTAGACTTTGGGACATTTTATCAAACAATTGATGTGCATGAAAAATAGTCAAACAGAGAAGATACCTATGGTGATGGTAATTTCCAGCAGTCCTGACATGGACAAGGGTGAAGGTAGGATTGGACTCTGATGCGAGCAGATTCTCATCCTTGTCAACCTCACAAATCCACCTCCTCGGCACCATCACAACTCCAAAAACCACAAAAACCAAATCAATCCAAATCTCAAAACCACACCGTATCAAATCAATTTCATATTATATCCAAAATAGATTCAACAGCGTTCGGACCCGATCTTGGACTGAGTTTCGATCGAATCGAATGGTGAAGGTGAAGGCGCTCCGATCTAACGCATTAGCGGAGAAGGCGTTCAACAGCGCTCGGATCAGAACGAAGGCATGGCTCTGTGTCTCAAATTGAGGACGGAGACAGTGGAATCGGATGAAGCGAGAGTGGAATTGAATTCATGAAAGTGGTGACGGAGAGGGTTTTTGCCCAGTGTATTATATTTAAGATATTGAAATTTGAGTGATTTGTGGAACAATATACTTATTAAAAGAATCGTTAACTAAAGAGATATAACAATATTTTAAAAAAGAAAATAAATATTCAAAATACGGTCGTTTCATGTATAAAATAATTGATTTACATTTGTCTACAAATTGTTCACAGTTTAAGTGTTCGCAATGGATCCAATCTCTCTCTCTCTCTCTCTCTCTCTCTCTCTCTCTCTCTCTCTTTCTCTCTCTCTCTATATATATATATCAAATTGATGAACATAGGTATTAATGTGATAAAATGGAGAGTGAGTGGTTAAATTACTAATGATTAAACAACTGATGAACATATGTATGCAATTGATGACCATATGTATCAAATTGATGAACATATGTATTGATGTGATGAAAATTAGGATGAGTGGTTTACTAATGACCAAACAATTGATGAACATATGTAATCAATAGATGAACACATGTATTAAATTAATGAAATTTGGGGTGGAGAGTGGAATTATCAATGAATAAAAATCTATGATCATATGTAAGCAATTAGTGAACATATTTATTAAAATGATTAATATGAGGATGACTGTTTGAATTACTATGACTAAGCAATTGATGAACATATGCATTAATGTGATGAACATGAGATGGAAGTTGAATTATTAATTAATAAGCAATTGATGAATATATATAAATAATTGATGATCATATGTAAGTAACTGTTGAAATATTCATCAAATTGAGTAACATATGTAAGTAAATTATGAAAGTATGTATTAATTGATGAACATAACTATTTTAGAACTCGGATCCAGTGCTTGCGCAACGCTTTGCTGCGAGCACAAAACGACGTCGTTTTGGCTGACAGTGCACGTGACGACGTCGTTTATAGCACAAAATGACATCGTTTTGTGCTCGCAGCAAAGCGTTGCGCAGCACCGGATCTCTGTCCACTATTTTAATAAATAAAAATATATATATAAATAATTGATGATCATATGTAAGTAACTGATGAAATTTATATCAAATTGAGTAACATATGTAAGTAAAATATGAAAGTATGTATTAACTGATGAACATTACTATTTTAGAACTCGGATCCAATGGTCGTTTTGTGCTCGCAGCAAAGCGCTGCGCATCACCGGATCTCTGTCCACTATTTTAATAAATAAAAATATAAATTCATGAATTTATTATGTAAATTTTTCTAAATCAATTTTCTATTTTTCTTATTGTTTGTGATTTTTTTCAATTTTTTCTGCTTATTTATTTTGTAATATTTCATTTTCCGAGTGAGTTTGGCAGACTGTGAAAATAGAACATAAAAATGACATTATCAATAAACATAAAACGACGATATTTTTGGGCGAGAACACACAAAAATATATGAATTTTTTTTATGTCCTCTGCCATTAATAACCAGTCAGAGGATATGCTCAAATGAAAAACTAAAATCAAGAGGTAGGATCGAATCAAATAAAATGACAAAATATAGTTTAGAAGCAAATCATAATTCTTGTGTAAAGACTTCATAGTTAACACTATACAGTCGAAGTAGTATATCCACGACGCATATTGCCCTTCACATTTTTGTAGTCCAAATCTAATAGAGATGAAGCAAATCTTTTACAAGGGGCTGCATCTTTAACAAAGACTGTTTCTTCTGATCAATATCATAAAACAGGTACTCTTAATGAAAAAAACTTCCGCGTCGCTTCATCAACTTCCACACACTTCAATGGCACTATCGAGTTTTGACTACTTTGCTGCATGCCTGTAGTTGTAATACCAAATACGATGCCCGTTCACTGACCCCCTCGCTAATGTGAGATTTTGCCCTGTGCCTCTCCAGACAACAAGACCTACGAAGCTAAATGCAGCAAACTTAATGTCAAATGTAGATAATAAAATGCACGCGGCAACTGACTAAACAGTTGCATCAAATGTATCTGTCTAAAACTATGAACAGAAAATTTCAACATTAAAATACTCAAAAATACTTAAATTAAGTATCATCCATCTCCTTCATAAATCCTATAATTTTGAAAGAAAGAAAACAAAAAGAAGATGCGTACCATTACAATGACCAACAAACTACTGTTTGTTACTCTCACTGGTGGTTTCTTCCTTGCCTATTGCAACTACCACTTTTTTCAAAATAGCCTCGACGGGTAGGTGAGAATTTTCCACAGCCTTGGATACTGATTGCCATATTTCACCATGTTTGGGCTCTGCGGCCAGACATCTATTTAATACATCCTTCTGAGTATCCTCATTCCCATGCTGGAGTTCAAACTTGTAATATAACCCCCAAAAGTCACCAATGTGAGGTGCAAGAGTCACCGCTCTGTTAAGCCAATTCCTGGCTTTCTCAACTATCCTGTCGTGCCAAAAGAATTTGGCCACAGCAGCAATAACATAAGGGTCATGATCACATTTCTTCAAAGCATCTGCACTCTTTGTTTTCCTTTGAGGCCTAGGAACCATCTCAATAGCTGCTGCCCACAAGATACCACTATTAGGACATTCCTGTAATGCCTTTGCCATCAGTATATCAGCTTCTTTCTTGTTTCCGTGCCTTATCTCGGCTCTAATGGCAGCAAGCCAAAGCTCAGGATTTTGAGGATTCTTTTTCCGGGCAAGGTTCAGAACTGCTCGAGCTTTACTCATCCCATTGATCCTCTCTTCAAGTTTAGCAAGAGACAGCCAAAGAGGAATACAATTCGGGCAGTGCTTCAGACCAGCTTCATATGTTTTTTTTGCTTGATCTGGCTTACCCAGGCGATCGTCTAGCTGTCCATACATCAACCATAACTTAAAAAATGAAGGATATATCTTCAGGCCTTCCTCAAGAAGTCTCCTCTCTTCTTCAACATTGCCCAGTTCCCTTTCAACAATGGCAGATTTCATCCATACTCTTTCTGTGCCTCCCTTTTCCCGGGCTCGAGAAAGAAGCAGTCTCGCTCTTTCTGGTTCATGATTCTCAAACTCAAGTTTAAATGCAGCAAGCCAGATCTCTTCAGAATTGGGAATGGCAGCATAAGCTTCTTGAAGAATTGCTCTCGCAGCAGGAATATCCCCAGCGAGCCACTTCTCTTTGGCACCCATCAGCCACAAAACCTCAGCATCGGGCTTGTGTTTGACTGCCCAACGAAGCAAAGCATCAAGCGACTCCCTAGTTCCGTGACTCTTCTCAAGTTGTGCTGCCTTAAGCCATATACTTTTCTTACTCCGGAATGCAGGGAGAGAGAGAGCATGAGCATAAATGGCTCTAGCTGTCTCAATAGAACCTCTTTTCTTACATTCCTCAGCATCAGCAACCCAGGTTCTTTTCCGATCCTCTTCTTCCACTCCAATCCCAATAGTGTTATGGATTATTGCCTGGCATGTCACATCACAACCGGCTCGTTCTGCAGCCTCTGCCTCTTTCATCCATTCCTCCCTGTCAATAACCAGGCCTTCTATTTGCAGTTTCTGAATACCCCTCAGTATAATTGGCCCAACCTTATCTTTGTCCCCATAAGCCTCTTCCAATTTTGCAGCAGTAATCCAAATAGCTGGTTCTTTGCGTAGCTTCTCCCTCGCCCTATTCAGAACTTTCTTAGCCCTATCATATGTTTCCAAACGTGCAAGAGCAAGCCAAAGTTCCACATGCAGCGGACAGCACTCTACGGCCCTTTGTAGCAACAGCCTCGCATCCTCCTCATTCGCTAGCTCAACAACTGCCTTCCACAGTCGTACAGAATCAGGTATGTTCTCTAATCCTTTCCTTAAAACCCTGCTTCTGTTTATATCATCATGCTCCAGTTTAGATGCTTGCAACCATAGCTTTACAGAGTTTGGAATTGTCTTTACTCCCCTGGCAATCACAGCTTTTGCTTCATCAGGGTTCGCAAGCCTACATGCCTCGAGCCAAACATCCTCATTGTTGGGACATTCCTCACACCCTTTCTGAATTAACTGCCTTGCCACCTGAATCTTACCTGCAACCTCTTCCAATCTTGCGGCAGCAATCCAACCAGGTGGATGTTTTGGATTCGTTTGAATCACACTCTTGAGCAACAGCCTAGCCTTTTTAATATCTGATATTTCCGCATCACTAGTAATCTTCATACTTTTAAGGTCGGTAAGATATCCCTTGGGATCCACCACAGTTAAACCGGAGACAGAATCGGAAAGTCTATCTAGCTTCAATGACAAAACAGTTCCTCTCCCTTCACCAACAGCCGTAAGATCAGTAACTGGAGTCTGGGACCAAGGTGTTTCGGTCCCACCAGCTGCCCTACTCTTGGGGTCCAATGCAGTGACATGCTCCTTCTCCTGCCTGGCTTTCTCAAGAAGTGTGTCAGGCACAGGAACGAAACTCTCAAATCTCTTCTTCTTATTTCTTGAGGAGTAATCCCCAATTTCAGGTATCTTATCCCATTCTTCAGCTGACACTGTATAAAGCTTCCTCTTCAAATCGGCAAACTGCTCAGTAATCTTGGGGTTGGAAGCCCTGTACTTCTCAATCTCTTCCTTCAACCTAGCCTCCCTCCGATCCTTCCTCCGGGAATCCATTCTCTTATCAATTGCCTCCCAGACAGCATCGGCTTCTTTATCATCCTCGTCGTATTCGGCGGAAGCAAACAAACCGACATCATTCCCCTCAAACTCATCAAACTTCTGATTCTCGTCATATCCCTTCTCATCGTCTCCTTCTTCTTCCTCTTCCTCTCCAGCACCTTTTCCTCGTCCCCTTCCAACCCCCGCAGGCCCGGCTGCCGCCCCAATAGCAGCAGACCTATCAGGCAAGTCAGGCGCAGCTCGAGCAGGACCTATGTCAGACCTAGTGGTGAAGCCAGTAGCACCACGACCCAGACCCGCCACATAGTTAGGAGGCGGCCTGGTGTTAAGAAACTCAAGTCTTGGTTTGGGAACAACAGGAGCCTGCATTCCTCCCACCAGCGGAAGGTGCAAAACCAAAGTGGAGGAATCCCTGACACCGAGGTCCGAAATGAGCACGGATTCATCGTTCTCAGGCGCACTGAGGAAGCGGGCAGGCGGAAGGATTATGCGCTGGTCAGGGAGCGGCGTGAGGGTCTTGCTGTGGATGTGGTGTTTCAGGGACCGCAAAGTGGTGGTTTTGGGGTTGAGATGGAGGTAAAGGGTTGTGTGATCGAGAGTGGTGATGAACACCATGCCTGCTGTGCTGCTGGATCTAATCGATGCGAAAATCAAATCTAGGGTTTCAGAGGATTACCAGCGGAGGCACATATGGTGTTCGCGGATGACTGGCTGGGCCTCAGCTGGTTTGGCTGACTTGGTGGTGAACTCCTCGTGGCGTGGCTGACGTGGCGTGGAGATGAGCCTCTGCTGCTCGTGGTGGGTGGGTTGGGGTGCAGTGGACACGCCGGTTCTCTCGATTGCTCTTCTGGTGGCTCGGGGGATAGATGAGTGGGAACCGAGACAACAAAAACAAAAAGAAAAAAAAAGAAAGAAAATACCCACCGCCATATAGGTTAATTAGGCCCGTATTGAAAATTCTAACTAGTACGTATATATTTTATAAATATTTAGTAGTTATTAAATAACATACTTTATTCAATAAAATGTTAAAAATATTATACTCATTAAAATATTTTTTTATTAAATTATATA
>NQLW01000071.1:3466503-3535796 GCA_002312845.1 Kalanchoe fedtschenkoi
AAAAAATGATCTTTTACATTTTAAATGCTTCTTAATCCCATTTAACTTTTCAACATACAATCAAAGATCATTAGGGAGCAGCAAGGGATTCGTCCTAGCATAAGTTTGAGTCAGACTGTTAGGATTATTCCTACCTTTTTATTCATACTTATGTCTATGGCCCCTTAGTGGCTAAATTTCTTATGTAGTTCAGGTGCTGTAAATTTGTGATGATTGTGGTGAGATAATTTGTGCTTATAAATTTCTGTTTATGTTAATATCGTTACTGTGTTGAATCTGAATAATTGCATTAAATTGTATGATAAAATCCAATGTATATAGCGCCTCGTTGCATAAAGTCTAGGTGCTTACATTAGATTGTGAGGGCGAAAGCCAATACCAGTTAGATAATATCATATATAGTAACATATCCTAAATTCTACGGAAGCAACATAGCTTAGTTTGAATTCTCTACCCTAGTAGCACAACTGCATATGTTTTATTAATGGGCTAACAACCTACTATAGATGTTAGACGTATAAAATTTATATAACTAAGCTAAAGGGTATGATGAATATAGAGTAGGAGCAATTGCTTACTCTCTGTGATAGGAGATGTATATTTTGTTGAATTCAATGCATAAATAGGATTTCATATCTAGCGTCAATGATCGACTGTCTCACAAGTCAAGTAATCTGAACTACATGTTTGTCTTACTGATTTCTCTACTTAGTGTGCAAGTTGAAGTAACTGCAATCACCAATATAATTCCAATCCCCATAACTTAGAGTCTTTTCTTTATCAATTGTCAAGTTACTAACGCGTCAGGAACTCAGTCTCTGTGGATCGACTCTGTACTTACTACTAGCTAGTGAGCATAGGTATTATAAATTTATTTACATAAAACATGCCACTGACGGTCTTATCAAAGTCCCAGAGATTCTCCTCTATAGCTAGCTCAAAAAAATCTCCTTCTGTAGGGAGGAAGACTGTGAACTCTTCTGAGAGAGATCCTCCGCCAGCTAGTGGGAGACCAAGAGTTTCCTCTAAGTGCGTCGTGCCAAGCTCGGCCGCGACCAAGGAAGAGAGTAGAAGGAGAGGAGAGGCAACAACCATGAAATCTTTGATGGAAGAAAATAAAATTTAAAAAAGAAGGAGAAGCTCAGGAGGTTAGTGGAGGAGTATTAATACGACACTGTTTTTTAAAGTGACATCTCAATTTGACTTCTAATTAATCTCAAATAGGATTTGTAAATTATACAATATATTTATTCCTTATGTGAGATTTGATACGTTGGAAACAACCTTGTTCAATTAAGATTTGAGGATTGAAAAAAATTATCAGTTTTTGGGGCTATCATTATACATTACTTAGGGAGATATTAACTCAATTTCCATAAAACATTTTGGCATAACGAAAGAAGGAACATGTGTTTGTAGTCATTTTTGAAATTAGCTATCGACACATGGAGTCGTGTCACTGTTGTACCTACAAATTTAACTCCTCATCGAATATAGTGGTTTATAGGTATGTGGTTGTAACACAGAACTAAGTTTGTATGTGCATATGCTGCAAATCTGACTACTTCTTATACATAGTTTTCTACATGGAATGGTTTTACTGATCGAGTGATTTGACAATGACTAGAGTAAGAATGACTATCATGAAGTGTCCCATGGTATCATGAGAATTTTTTTGAGAAATAGAAGCATTTTTAGGCTGTGTTTGGTTTAGGGAAAATTGTAGGGAAAGAAAAATTTGATGGAAAGTGAAATCTACCATGTATTCCATTTTATTTTTCTTTGTTTGATTTAGAATGGAAAATTTGAAGGAAAGTTTCAAAACTTCTTTTAATTTACCATAACTTTCCTTCTAACTTTCCACATAATTTTCTTTCCCTCATATTTTTCATCTAAACCAAACATTGAATTTTACCAATTTTCCTCCATATTTTTCTTTCCACTAAATTTTCCCTAAACCAAACACAGCCTTAGAGTATCCAGAAGAATAATTATTTGAATGGGTGATTTGACAAATTCATTTCTGTTGCCATTCCTAGTGCTTTTGCTACTACATGCATCTAAATGATCGGAAGCACATCTGTATTTATTCAAATCTTGATATTTTTGTTTCCAAACAATATTTGTTCTATATAACTTCCCTTTTTCTCTCTTAACTCTTTTCTTTCATTTGTGTTGTTTAAAACTCAATAGTTGTTTTACTTAAGAAATACAAAGTGACAACCTTTTTCAGATTGTCTAGAACCTGCATGTGACATTGTGGTTTATTAGATTTGTTCTTGTTGTTTTATTGTATATTACTACTGCCAAGTGCTAACAACTGATTCATGGAGTCCACAGCCTAGAAACATCACTTTGCATATTGTTTGATAGATGAATAACCGTGTAAAAGGCTTCCAACCGAAATATATTATTCAATGTGACATGAACTCTAAAGAGCTTAAAGCTTTTTGTATTCATGATTCTATGTTCAGTAAGTCCCATGGAATTGGGAAGCAAAGAATCAAGAACTTGGCATTAATTCTAGAAGCAGATGATGATTTTTTGGCAGATACACATGAACCTTCCTCCCATATATCAAACATTTCACTAAGGCTTCTTTGCTAGCTCTCTGGAAGACTTACAAATAGAGCTCCCAAGAACATTCATCCCAACTACATAATGCACTTTTCTTACGAGATTAGTGACAGTATAAGATAAAAATCAATTAGTCACAAAATGATTAGCAAAAATAAGAAGAGGAAGATCAATGTGCACGTGTTTATACTTTTCTTTTTTTAGAGTAAACAAAGTGCTTATATCTTTTTTTTTTCTTTTTTGTGTGGTGTTAACTAGTTCTTCTAGTGATCATGTCTTATATCTGTCTACTAGAAATTTAATTACTTTTGGACTTTTAAATTTATGCTTCCCAAAGTCCAAAGCACACATTAACTAAAGTGTAGAAGTGACCAGAAGGTGCGTATTCAAATTATTTTTGGAGACACATCCTAATTCTTAATGGAATAATTTGAAAGAAGAAAATATTAAATTTCCAAAAGAAAAGGCCTTTGAGGCACTAACACAGATTGAATTGTCAGCATCATTAGCATGGAGAGTAGATACCATCTTATTTTGTACCTAGTTCATGTCCATCATGAGAAGATTCAAGTTTATCAATAAGCCATTGGAGTGTTGCAAATGGGGGAAAATCTTAAAATGTGGTGCTAACTTTTATTTTATCTACATAGCAGTGTTTGTAACTCATCACACCTCATGTATGGAAATAAAAAAGAATAAATAAATTGCAAAATTTGCAATTCCTATTCAATATTAGATGTCAAAAATTTTTTTTGGAAAGTTGCTTTTCTAACTTTCCATGTGAGAAGGAGAGTGAGTGGAAGCCACTCAACTCTCTCTCGTATCATCTCCTCTCATTTCCTCTCATCTACCACGTCAATTTGGCGAAAAAACAGCGTTTTAAGGCTCGTCATATAAAGTCTGAAGTTCAAAATGTCTTCTATATTTAGACTTAATACGGCGTTTATAACCATAACCGCTGTATATTTATAACGTTTTACACGGCGTTTATTGATAAAAAATGCCGTCTAAATTCAAATCTTAATACGGCGATTTTGATCAATAAACACCGTATTAAGTGGCATAATATTTACGGCGTTTATTGTCAATAAACGTCGTATATTGTTTATACTTATGCGGCGTTTATGTTCAATAAACATCGTATATACTCCGTCGCTTAACACGGTGTTTTTGATCAATAAACATCGCATTTTAGATAAAGCTAAATTTTAATCGTATGTAATTTATTATTTTAATTAATTAAATATAATCAATTTTATGAATTAATTAAAAACAAAAAATGGAAATTTTGTTAATAATTTTTTATAATGAATAACATGAATAGTAAAAAATTGAAGTTCATGTAAATAAATATTTTTAACAAAATTTGAAATTATAATAAAATTCGTTAGTATTTAAAATTAGACAAACAAGATATTGTTCTCAAATTATCTGCGTAATATTAAAAACCGCTCATAAGCTCGATGATGCTCTAAAGCGGTCCGAGCCACCACATCTTGAACTTCCAGCAATTGTTCTGGCGTATATGTTTGCTGGCCGAATGAGAAAACCTACACGTAGTAATTAAAATTAAAACAATCATTTATATAAAATAGTTAAACTTCAAAGTAATATATTTAAAACTCTCTACTTACATCTTGAAGGTCTTCCATATGAAAATCATTACATGCCGATATATGTCATATTATGTCGTACATAAATCACATGACATAATACCCGCATACCTTCTCGTCTTGCTGTTGTGAAACCTACTTAAAACATGAAAATATATTTTAAATTTTTTGAACACAACATTAGAACATTAAAATAAAAATAAAAATAACACCTAAAGCGAGAAACACATATAGATATCAATTTCCATTATGTGCCATTCGGGCACCCGCGATCTCTAATGCCATCAGCTTCATAGTATCGATGCAACCTTCTACAAACTCAAATAATTTAAATGAGTATAAAATTTAGTAATAAATTACACATTTCATTTGAAAAATTAAAATGCGTCACTTACTCATTCACCATACGAACCACGTCTGCCATGTCACCCTTAAGTTCAAAAGTCATGCTGTCCAAATGGTACACGATATTTATTCTCAGAAGTATGACTTCCAAGGTCCAATCAAACCTACATGCGAACAATACACATTGTGTGAGAAATATATAATTGACTCAACTTAAAATAAAAGAATATATATTGTATGAATAAATATCATTACTTCTTAATGTTGACATATGGGTGGAAATAACATATATCCTCATTGAAGCCTGGCATTCTCATTCTCATGGACAGCATCTCGCCCCTCTCCTCTATATTATTTCCAACTCCAACACCCGAGGTGAGGTTCGGGTTAAAAAAACCGAACTTCAAGCCAGGCATGCGCTTGTTTCTTATCCATGACCATAACCAACTATAAAAAATAGTAATCACATTAATAATATTTTATATAATATTAAACTTAAATTTTAAAATTGTGTAAGAAGGAGTACCTGATGTATGCAAGCACAATGGATGTGCCGGTGGGCGCTATCTTCAGTAGATCAACAATGGAGTCATTATGAAATTCTGTCATGAAGATTGCTCCTGATATATCAGCACCAATGTAAATAATAATGGAAGCAGTGGCAGTCATCCCCTTCCCAATGCCCCTCAACTCCTCTAATGCATGGGTTGTCCCCATCGACTTGTCTTTAGGATCTTTCTGAGAGGCCATCCATTCTGACAGGTTATGATCTATTGCCTAACACAATTGATCATAAAATCATTTAAATGAATATTTTTAAATCAAATGAAATAAATATTCATCAAACTTATTTGCATACTTACCTCACTATCGAAGCTGATAAGATCTTTCAGCCAGACAACAGTATTTTTCAAAGCATCTGACAACAAAAGGTGACTAAGGCGGTAATTGGGAAAGGGAAGCACGACATCTTCCATCAAAACCATGTCGATGAACACCTTAGCGTTCATCAGATCAATCAATTTGTAGTCCACCATGTTCTCTGGCAGGACTCTTCCAGCGGCGCACGCTTTGGCATATTCGTGTGGCGTATGCCCAATATTAACACTCAAGAGACATCTCTTTCCCGCCTATCAAAAAATATAATGTTATTATTATAACTCATAATAATACACAAATAAATTTTATGTTGAAAATAAATACCTGAAGAATATCGTTATACGGATCTGGTGGAGAACCTGGAATCTAAAATCCAGTCGGAGACCTAATTCCTATATCTTCTGGCCAGATATCGTAGTGATCATCATTGAGGTCCATCACTGTCGGCCGATACAGTTCACCACCCTGCTAGCCTGATCCTGACTGCGACTGCGACATGACGTGCGCACGCATCTGCTCTTCATCCCCGAAATACTTGTACCCCTTGGTCGATTTCTTCGTCTTAAAGTAGTCCGAGGGAACGACCTACTTCCCTTTACCATATACTCGGCCAGGGCGGTCAGGCGAGGAAAAAGTCACAGCCAATATATCTATCTTCCCACTCAGCTGGAATGAGCCCTGACTTTGCTGATTTTTCAACTCCTCCTACATAATTAAATAAATCATTGTAATAATGAATATAATAAAATAAATTAGAATTTAAAAAATAAAATAATAGAACTTATAATCTTTCTTGCAACTTTACCAACTTGGGGAGTAACTCTTCTTTGCTTCTAGGCTTGACTCGGTCGTACATCTAGGTCTCCGATCGATCAAACTCATGCCCCACTATCTCTTCTTTATCCATTCCTTCAGCTTTCATTTGTTCTTGAAGATGATGCTCAGCCAACTTTTATTCAGCCCTACCCATTGTGTGTGGGTACACATTGCTTCTAGCACGCGCACTCTGTTCACCTGACTCTTTAAGAGAATCAGCCTCCTTCTTCCTCTTCAAAAATTCTTTCCATTCCTAAATATTAAAAAAGAAACACTTCAAATTAATGATGAATAAAATTAAAAACATCAACATAAATTGAACACAATCTAGTAAAACCAACCTCTCGGTCAATGAAATTGTAATCCTCGAACGGGTCCTCCTCATTCTCAATGTATTTCTTATTTAATTTGGATATCCAGTCTCTTCTTGCCTTCCCGGCTCTTCTCAATTCCTGCTCCTTGTGATCTTCAATTCCGGTAATTGCTTTCTGAAAATAAAAAGAAATTAACTTATTAGTTTCATATAAAATATGACATTTTAGAAATTAAACACAATCAAATATTACCGTCACTGAGTCCCAAATGTACTCCTTGAACCTCTTGTTTACATTCCACAAATCTCGATGTGCCGTCAACGGAACCATTTTTCGGACGTTCAACCCGAGTTCACTCCTGAACATCCTCCCATTCTCTCCTTCCGGATCACCATATTTGTCCCACGTAATGTGAAGACGCTCTCCTTTCGACTGCAACTTGACTATTTGGACATCTTTATTGTTCGGCATCCTTTTTTTCTGTCCTCTTCGGATCCATCGTGACGTCTTTGACCGCGCCTTCCATGTCCATCACTGGCCGACATTGTGTACATGTTGTCATACACAATAAAAAATTATTAATATATAAATACAAAAAGAAACCATATAACGACAATATGAAATCCGAACAGCAAAATGATAAATAAACACCCAACAACAAAAAACAGTAAAAGACAAATATAAACTTTATAGTTTGTTTCCTATTTTAGCATGAAACAAAACTTTTTCGGCAGCTAAGAACAACAAAACACTTAACCGGAAAACATTATAATCATTACCTTAACCGGCAACCAACAATAATAAAATACACTATTCAGTCTAAATAAGAAACATATATATGTATAATATGAAGAAAGCATCAAAATCATTACCTTAATAGGAAAAATCGACTCAGAATTGTGCAAGAACACGGTGGTTGTTGTTCCAAGCAGCGGCGGCGTTCGTTCGCTGGTTAGGGTTACTGAACTATTTCTGAGTTTTACCAATTAAACTGTGAAGATGATAAGACTTATACGGCGTTTTTAAGTTATAAACGCCGTATAAGTTGGTATAAAAACTTATATGGCATTTATAACCTAAATGCCGTATAAGTGTTTATCAAAAAAAATATTTTATTAAAATTTTTCAGTTACTTATACGGCATTTTTGTAGTAAAAATGGTCCGGGACACTAATCTGTTTGAAAAAGCAGCCATCCAAAAACTCTTTAGTGGACTATTACATCATAAACAAGCGAGGCGTCTCCAGATGACATCATCATTATGGGTTTAGGCGGATGGTCGATAGAGAGGATGGGGTTCGCAAAGCAGCCATCTGAAAACCCCTCAGTGGACTATGCCACACTCATTTGAAACTCGTCGGAGATGTCCTTTAATCCGGTCAACCATGGCCTCATGGATGGATGTAATTTTAAAATTCCTCGGGCCCCGAATCCTTCTAGCACGCGCCTTGCTGCAGGTCCCCCCAGCCCCCCACACATAAGCTTTTGCATCAGGCCTGGCGTGCCCTTTGTCCGAGTCCTAGGGTGCCCCTCTAGCACACGCCCACCAGTATGGCCCCTGTGCTGCCTCAGATTCAGGCCTGCTCGCCTTCACGGGCTCCAATAGCTCAGCTAAGGAACTACAAGCCCGTTCTCAGCCTTATACACCTGCAGACTCCATGAGTCACTACTCTCATATAGGCATCCTTGCCAAATAGGCTCTTTGGACCTATTATATTAATAATATCTTAAATATTAAAAAAATAACTCATTCATGGTTCTTATACTATTTTAAAGGTCTTGAAACCGAACCTAGTTCAAAAACTCTAAGTTCTCTAATAAAATATATTTGAGATTTTTAAACAACTCAAACATGATTCTTATGCTATTTCAAAGTTCTTGTAATCAAACTTGGTTTAAAAACTTTAAGCTCTCTAATAAAACATGTTTGAGTTGTTAACTGCCGAACTTGGCATTTAAACAACTTAAACATGATTCTTGTGCTGTTTTGAAGTTCTTGAAACTGAACTTGGTTCAAAAAATCTAAATTTTCTAATAAAACATACATGAGTTGTTTAAATGTCAAACATGATTCTTGGACTGTTTTGAAGTTCTTGAAACCTAACTTGGTTTAAAAACTCTATGTTCTTTATTACCTAACTAGATTGAAGGGAGACTTGCCAATTTGCGGTCCACCTCAGGCTCGGCCACTCCCTTATTCTTTCACTTTTCCATCTTCATCGCCTTATAAACCTCGGATGGGTTGGGGTCCTTCCCTAATGCGACCCTCTGTATTTGTAAAAAAATTTAAGTGTTTTCACCAGTAGACTTAATAAGCAAGAGACACACAACTAGGTTAGGTATTTAAACTTTACCATATCTCTCTCATGCGCGTACACACGTTTTGACCCAAAGTGGTGGATTGTCGGTCCTCACCTGTTGACCTCGCCCTGTTGGTTTTGCTGGTTGCGTTCCTGCACCTTCTTGAAATAAGGCACCTCCTTGCGGACCACTTCGTCTTTAAGCATCTGGCGACCTTAAGATCATGCTCTGGTCACCAAATGAACTACGCCTACGAAAAATTTAAATGTTAGATTATTATCTACTAGTGTTTCATAATAATAGCCGACTTCGACTTACACACTAGGCTCTGATGGTGTGTTGAGGACCCGTTCCCCAATGTTCGGGCTCCCAGCCGGGTCTTTGGAAGACTCTACATCACTGTTAGGATGTGAACCACATCTGGATTCCACATTCTCGTCCATATGCCCTCCCACATCAACTGGCTCTGGGAGTAGAGTATGAGGCTCCTGGATCGGATTAGACCATCCACCACATAGTGCTAGAAATCACAATAGACTAAACGGACTGAGCGACTGGAACTCACTCGACGTCGACTGCCTGCTTGGGAATGAGGGCATCCTCCTTGCAATCGTCCCCTAGCTAGGTGGGGACTCCATGCGAGGTGCATTTCTGTTCTTCCTCTAAGGGGCTGAAGGACCCATGCCGACAAGTTACGCTGAAAAAAATTTGTTAGATAAATTCATTAATCATACAAATCATTCATGCATTATCATGCATACAAGTCATACATAAATTATCATACAAATTAATAATCAAAATTAACATAAAAATCAATTGGCATAAAAGTTGATATTAACTATCATAATTATAACATTAATATAACAATTTAGGATACAAAATCATACAGTAGTCAATCATATCAAAATACAATAACAAAAATAAATCAAAATTAATTACTAAATTAAAAAATTACTAAAATAAAACAGAGATTATGAGTTTTAAGATAATGTAGAAGGTGTGTGTGTGGGGGGTTGTAGTTTTAGGGTTAGGAGGAGGATAGGGTTGCATGAGGAGGGAGTAAAAAGAGAAGGTGAGGTCGCTGAAGAAGGGGGAGAGGGTTGTTGTTGTCACAGGAGGGAGGATTCACTAGATGGAGGGTTGCTGTCGTTGGAGTGAGAAAAGAAAGAGAATGAGAGAATGAGGAGAAAGGAAGATGCTACAATTTTGAATTTGATTTTTCCGGCCTGTTTCCGGCCAACTTAAAGAGTCTGCAAACTAGTAGGAGAAATTGCCACATTTCTGGCAATATATGGCTACTTTTAATCACTTTATAATTTAACAGCTGACTCAAATCAGAAATCCTGTTTGTGGCTGAAAGTGGCCAAAATGCATCAGAAATAGTAACCATATTCTTGTCATTTTTTCAGCCAGTTTCGGCCACCTAAAGATTATATTTTTTTTCAAATAAGAAGCCAAATCTGGCCCATATATATTGTACTAGAAACTGCTTGAAAACTTTCCGGTTAAGGGTTTGTGGTCACATAACAGCCTTGTTTTGGTAGTGAAATGATCCTTCGTGAATACAACAGAAATCAAAGGTCAAAAAATTGTTAGTGAAGTGCTCGCTGGAATATGTTAATAAAAAGTGATACATGGAAATTGTGTTGTCATCCAGATCAAAGCTAGGCTTTGTTTGAAGTGAGTATCTAAAATCTAATGATGCAAATCTCTGATTGAAATGGCAAAGATGTAATGTTTTGATGTCCTGGTTAATTAGTTTGGTTTTATTGAGATGTTAGGCTCAGTTTCACATGTTAATGGTGTGGAGACTGCTTCAGACATTTCACAAATGAAATTGGCTGGAACTAGTAAAGTTAAAATCTCCATCTTGGAGAAATATTTAGGCAATTTTTCAGGACGGAAAATGTTAGTGCCTATGTTTAGTAAAAACTTAATTGATCTCTGGTAAGAATTGAGCTATGTACGACCTACTTAAGTGTATACATGGAAGAATTTGTACATATTTTAAGTACCTTATGGCTAAACAATTAAGACGAAAGGTGATTCAGTTTCTAATGGGGTTAAATGATGTATTCTAGCCTCCGAGAATTTATATTTTGGCAATGAGTCCATTGCTCATTTTGAATATCATTTGTGCTACGACTTTACAGGATGAGGCTAAAAAAATCTTGTCAAGGCATTGAGTATTGATGCTTCTGTTTTTATACTCAAAATAATTCTTTTGGGAGTAATAACTACAATGAATATGGGAATAACTTTTATTGAAGAAGTGATACTCAGATGAGTAAAAATTAGAAACATCTATATTATATCTTTTGCCAAATGAATGGCCATATCAGGGACAATTGCTACAAGTTTATTGGGTCTCCACTTGGTCACAAATTTTATAGAGGTCCGCATTCACTAGAACTAGAAATTCATTAAGAATGAGTGATACTGATCATAAAGGTATACTTTCGATGTTTATGCTAAAAACTGAAGTGCCACATTAGTACATGAAAGTAATAGTGGTGGAAGCTCAAATGCCTCAATTTTCTTCTAAGCAAATACAACAATTTCTATGATCACTTTTACAACAACAATTTATGAATAATGAAAGACAACTACAAAAGGAAGGTATTACTTGCTTTTCTAGTTGTAGTTTTTTATTAAATGATATGATTGTCGATATTGGTGTTATATACCACATAATTTGCAATAGTGATTAGTATTCATCATTGGTTGATGTGTAACACAAATGCAAAATCATTTTGCCAACTGGTTTAGTAGATGTAGTTGCACAGGGTGGAACATACATATTAAATGACAATTTTATTCTTAAGAATCAATGTGTTTTGTTCCAAGCTTCAAGTTTAACCTTATATTAATAAGAAAACTGATTAGTGACTTTCATTGTACTGTATATTTGATGCTCATAGGTGGGTCATTCAACACCTTGTTCTTAAGGCTAATTCTAGATAATGGTGAACTTAAACTTATACCAAGTATACTAGCATGAAGTAATAAATGTAAGAGATAAGAGGGATGCAGCTACATTTTAAAATATGGAGTTTTGGCATCAGAGAATGGGGCATATACCTAAGTCAAGATTGTTTTAACGCCTAACCTGACTTTAAAAATATATTTTACTTCTATTGTACAGTTTGCCCTTTAGTAAGAAAAACAAAACTGAGTTTTACTTTGAGAAATAATGGGTCAAAGAACCTTGTTGTTTTGGCACATATAAATGTTTAGGGATAAAAAAGTTCCAATAATTACAAGTTTCATGTATATTTTAGCCATAGCGGATGATGACCATTCTATGTACATGGACACATCTCATATAAGCCAAAACTGAGGTATCTTAAATGCTCTTGGAACTTTTTAAAATGGTGGTCACCTAGTGTGGAGTCAAATTTAAGGTCATAATTAGTAAAAATGGAATGAAAAGTTGCAACCATAAGTTAGTCGAGTTCTTGAAATCAGAGGATACATCCATTAAAGTAGCTACCCATACACACCTCAACAAAATGAAATTGTTGAGAGGAAGAATATAAATTTACTTAAAAGTGTTTGATTGTTTATGCTTAGCTATTAAATTGACTAGGCATGTCACGTTCATCGAGGATATATTTTCTCAACAAAATGGCATTTCCATGTGTATGTTTTCTTAGGAAGCTGTTCAATTTTAAAGATCACAAATGCTTGGCCACTAGGCATGTCAAGTTCATAGAGAATATATTTCATTTGAAGACATACATGATTTTTTTTAGTAGAAAATGAGTCTCCAGTAGCACATCCAAATGCACCATCAACTATTCCTCTTGTCGTTAGAATGAAGATCCACAAAGCAAACTAAAAACCCAACTTGGCAGCATGAATACATATGTGGTCATTTCCAAAGTAAGTCATCTTTTCTAATATCTCACTTTGTTCAATATGAAAAATTTCACCTAAAATAAGTTATTTGCTTTAAAAGTATCCTCCATCATGAAACCTGAGTCATATGCTTAGGCCAGTAGACATGAGAAGTGGTGTGAGGCTATGCAGGTAGAGATACATGCACTAAAGATAATCTGATTTGTGGAATCACTGATTTATCAATCAACCAAATTATATTAAGATGAAGATGAGTGTAAAAAAGTTAAGTATTATTTTAATGACTCTATTGAAAGATAGAAGGCTAGACTTGTAGCTAAAGAATTCACCCAACAAGAAGGCCTAGCTTAGAATAAAACTTTTGAACTTGTAGTGAAGATGACAACTGTCATATAAGTGCTTGATCTTACTGCTGCAAAGACATGTCAATGTTTCATCTTGATGTAAATAGTGCATTTCTTCATGAGGAGCTTCATGAAAATATTTACATGTAGCTATCTACAAGATTCTATTCAAAAAAAAGAAAATAAGGCAAAGTTTGTAAGCCTGTGAATAGGTTATATGGTTCGAAATGAGCTTCCAAGTGATGGACTATAAAGCTCACATAGGCATTGTCGGCTTATGGTTTTATTCAAAGGCTCAATGATTATTTCATGTTCACTACCTCATAATACCTCTCGTTCTTTTGCTGCGTTGAAATATCATTATATGACTCGAGTTTATTGTGAACTGGTTTGGCCGGTATGTGTTCTAGCTGATCTTCCCATTCTTATTACTAGTGTCGTCCCATTGTATTGTGATAATCGGACAGTAGCATTGCACATATCTAAGAATCTGAATTTTCATGAGCGAATCAAGCACATTGAGCTTGTTGTCACTTGGTTCGGAAACACATTGTTTCCTTCTTCATACCTCCTCATCATGTTCTGTCTTTATAGTAGCCGACTGACCTATTTACAAAAATCTCGGGTGCTAATGAGTTACACAATGTCGTCATCTTTGCATCTCCAACTTTCTCCATGCTCCATTTGAGGAGGAATAATGTAACTAGCAGAGTTCCTATGTAATTAGTTAAGGGGTCGAGTTTTATTTTATTGAAGAATAGGAGAGTAGTTGTAAAGTGGTATGTTAGTATAAATAACAAATTTAACTTCCATTTTCATTTATAAATAAGCGCCACGTTTTGCGGCTGATCTCTTTTTTTCATGTTCTTTATTTTTCAGCTATGTATCACAAAGTTTATGATGTAGCTCTAGTGGATGAAGGATTGAGGTTTTCACAAGAATGCGGGTGGAGTCTGAAAAATAGGAATTAGTACAAATTTATGATGTGTTTAATTTAAGGAAAAATGAGAAGGACTCTCTCGTTTGGTTTAAAGAAAGTAAGGGACAGAAAATTAGATGAAAAATCAAAAATAAAAAGTGTTTGATTACTTTCCCATAGATTTTTCACCTTTAACCAAATAAAGGAAAATGAGATGGATTTAATGGAGAATTCACTTTTTCCCTAATTTTCTTGTTATTTCATGGATTTTATAGTGTGTTTGGTTTAGATAAAGTAAGGATGAAAGAAAAATGAGAGAGAAACTGAATTCTATGAAATACATTCTATTTTTCTTTGTTTGGTTAGAGGTGGAAAATTCATGGAAAAGTGCTCGAACACTCTTTATTTTGTTAAAAATTTCCATCTTATTTTCCAACTAATTTTCACTCCCCCTCCTCTAAATGAAACAAAAGATTTCTTATCATTTTCCTTCAAATTTTTCATTCCTTCAAATTTTTCCTTAACAAAACACACTTAAGGTGTGCAACTAGTGCGGATTTATTATAATCTCCTTGATCATAAAATCTAACTGGGCTGATCCATTCCAAGGCTTGTACTAATTAAGAAGCTACCATATTTATTAGAACCGGACCAGACTGATCGGTTCCATTACTTGGATTGAAAATTGGACTGGTTCAAGTCCAATTTGCCTATTTAGACTTCAACTCAGGTTAAACCGGATCAAACCAATTGGTTCAATTAAAAACTCAAACGAACACACTTAATTGTAAACCTGTTCGTTATCAAATTAAGTAATAAAATGAAACATTAAAGCCTACATTAGTTACATAACTGACAACACCAAGGATAGAATTTAGGTTGGCTTGTATTGTCAAAAAGACAGTTATCAGCTATACTACCCCATAAGGTTGTTGTTTATTACAACATGAGAATGTATAATAAAAATGTACGTTCAATTACAAAAGATTGGACCGATGATTAAACAAGTGGAACCGATCAATCTAATTGATAAACTGAAAACCGAGCACTAGACCGATTTTACTTTGGCTTCGATTTTAATGACTCGGGAAACTATACAAACTTTCCGGCCTATAAACTTGACTTTTTGCTCCTCAAACAACCTAATTGGGCGTGCATCGCATTTTTCAGTTCCAAAACACTCCTTTTATTTTATTTTATTTTATTTATCTTGTGCGATGCCCACTAGGCCAAATTGTAGTAAATATAATAAATTAGAATGAGATAATAAATTATACATTCTTTTGTTATACTTTTCTTTATTAAAACGTGCCCATTCAGATAATATCAAAAAAGACAAATTAGCAGACAGAGACTAATAATGAGTATCGAATCCTATTAGCTAGTGTGAAGTGACAGCCTACCCAGTCTGCATTGTTCGACTTTTCTCTATAAGAATATATACGTAGAATAGAACTTGCTTTCATACTCCAACATGATGCCTAATAAAAGCCTCAAATTTCAATGTTATCATTCTGGAATAACAACTCCATTACTAGTTTCCCATCTTTCTCATCTCATTATTCCACATGGCGGTTGTCCTCACTTGGCTCATTGTAATGACTCTGCTCACCGCCAGCAGCACTACCGGTGTGCTCGGCCAAGGGCCCTTGCCTGGAACCAACAAAGCCTTGTTCATCTTCGGAGACTCCATATATGACGCCGGCAACAACATCTACGAGCCCGCCAACAGCCACATAAATTACTATCCTTATGGGGAGACCTACTTCAGCAAGCCAACCGGACGAGTTTCCGACGGACGCATCATTCCTGATTTTGTTGGTATGAACAAATTCATATCTTCAACAACTCTTTCCTTGCCCACTTCATTGATCTACTTACTTATTACTAGTTCCTAGTGCAGCTGATTACATGAAAATTCCATTCATAAGGCCATACTCCCAACCTGGCTTCACTAATTACACCGATGGAGCCAACTTTGCGTCCTCCGGAGCTTCAGTTCTTCCTGAGAATCGCCCCTACGCTGTAATTATTGCCTCACTCGCTCATTCCGTCCTATATTCTTCTTCAGGCTTAGTCATTAGATGATCCATATAACCTCATTTAGCATGAATACTTGTAGCTTATAAGATATATAATTTACTAACAAATTTGAACTATATATATGTGCACACCTCCTAGACTTATCTGGCTCTCCAACTGAAAAACTTTGAGAGTGTGGCAACAAAAATAGAGAATGAACGGGGAGGGAAGACAGCCAATCTACTAGTATCAAATGCCATCTACTTAATCAGCATAGGTGGCAATGATTACGCGGATCTTCCTTCCAACACAACCTCCGCTGCTAGGAAAAGAATGGTTGCCCGAGTGCTGGCAACTCTCTCATCTGCACTCAAGGTAATTATATATGCCTACTCTCACCTGCTAATAGCCATTTTTTTTATAACTAATACACATGTATATATGATTAACAACTTAGAAGTAATAATGAATGAATGTACGTAGCAATTGCATGGAAGGGGGGCGAGGAAGTTTGCATTACAAAATGTGGGTCCCTTGGGTTGCATGCCGCTGATGAAGAACCGAGCTGGAAGCAGTAATGGAGAGTGTGTCTACGGGCTAACTGTGTCAGCCAAGATGCACAACATTGCCTTAGCTACCCTCCTCAAGCAACTTCAGTCTTCCCTATCTGGCTTTTCATACTCTCTCTATGATGTTTATACCGCTCTTGCTGAAAGAACTCGATATCCAGCAAAATATGGTAACGTTTTTTTTATCCGCAGAGAGTAATAAAGACTCTTTAAAGCTGGCATGCTTGTGGGTTTTTACATACACAGATAGATTATATTCGTAGTGTTGCTAGCTATTATCAGAACTGGTTTAAGAAGATTTATTGATGTTTGTAGGGTTCAAAGTTGGAGATAGTGCGTGTTGTGGGAGCGGGTCATTCAATGGACAGTTCACATGTGGAGGCAAGAATGGGACAGTCAAGTATAACCATTGCAGCAAACCTGGTGAGTACGTATGGTTCGACGGGGCTCATCCAACTGATGTGGCCAACAGGCAACTCACAGACTTGTTTTGGGCGGGGTCTTCGACTTATGTGTCTCCTATCAATTTGAAGGCACTATATGAAGCTATTTAATTAAATGGCGATATGCTTTTGTTTCAGCAATTTATTTTTGTTGGTGAAAATAATAGTGTGTTTTTATGTGGCGAATCTTGCTATGACTATACCCCAGATCGGTATCTCCATTTATGATATCAGTATGTATGATTGTCGACCACAAATTATACATGCATTATGAGATTCCATATTCAATGTATATATTATTGTGCGAAGCGTGTAATTAGTGATTCTCAGAAAAGATTGGGGAGACACACCGTTCTACTTCATAATATTCAATCTCCTAAACCTAACCACTTCAATTATACTATCAAAATGAAAGTTACTAAAAACAATAATAAGACAAGAACAGCCTGCATCATCGGACACCAACACAAAACTTATATTTCACTCAAAAAATATTACAAAGAGGGAAAGAGAATCATTTATCAGAGATAATGACTAAGGATTGATGCATCTTAGAATGAAGCAGGAGAGCTTTTTTTTATATGAACTAGAAAAAATCATTATATCCATATCCAAATGATGTGGAATAGAACCAATTTCTAACCTATACCACTATTATAGGGCAGCTAGGTGCAATAAGAGAAAAAGTAGGCGTTGGAATAATTAAATACGACAAGTGTAAACTTAGACCCATTCATCCCAGTGCTGACTCTCGTATTGTCCTTCAAGGCTGCTCTTGTTGACAACTGAGATGCAGCTTTACCCAGAAATTGAATGAAGTGCAGCTGCACTGGATCCCCCACACCCTGCATTTTTCAGAACAATAAGTTTCAGAAATCTTTCCATTAAATCACTGGCTGTATTTTTTTTTAATTTTTTTTCCTCTGGAGGGTAAAGATCAAATTCTGTTAAAAGTATTCATCAAACAGGAATAATAGGAAAATAGCCATAATTGCACACCCACTGATCTAAAAGCCATAGAAGTATTCATCATGCCATGAATGGAATGAGAAAGATAGGAATCAAACAAAGAATGGAGTTGTTATTCTAGAATGATAATTATTGAAATTTAAGGGGCTTTAGGCATCATGTTGGAGTCTGGAAGTAGTACTGTACATTTTCTTATATAGAAAAGTCGAACAATGCCAGATTGGATAGGCTGTCACTTGACACTAGCTAGCCTACCAGCATTATTGTGCGTCGGCCAATTTGTCTTTTTTGGTATGAATGGGCAAATTTCAAGAAAAGAAAATTATTAGAGACTAGAGAACATTCGATTCAATGGACATTAGGAAATGGGCATCGAAGAAAACAAAAGGTACACTAATGATGATGTATGCCCAGTTACGGCAACATCAATCAAATAAAAAATGAGGTTTGTGTCATGCCACATCAGATTTTTGTCATGTTAATTCATTTTTGTCATAAATTTATTTTATACAAACTTACATTCACATTTAAATAAACCTTTCAAACCTCTGCGCATGGACCCACATGTCATATTATACCTTTTACTACCTTTTTCATATTATATTAATTAAAGATTTTTTAATTTATTAAATATTTAATTATTTAGAATTATTAATTCATATTAATTTCTTTGACATTTATATTTAATTAACGGAACTCACATGACATTTAAAACATGCCATTCACCACGCTTCTCTTCCATGCCATATACCACGCTTTTAAGCCAAGCCATTTACCACGCTTCTGAATATGAAGCGTGGTAATAAGTTATCAAGATAATTTATTACCACGCTTTTGAGTTCAAAGCGTGGTAATAGATTATCTTTAATATTTAATATATACCTATTACCACGCTTATATATGAAACGTGGTAATTGGTCTTTTTACGAACCGCTTCGTGCAGACGAAGCGCTTCGGTGTCAGAAGGCCACAAACATATTTCCACATTGAAACAAAGCGCTTCGAAGTCTGACACGAAGCTTGTAACAAAGCTTCAATGTGGATGCCCTTAGATTAGACTCATTTAGATCCATTTTATTTTGATTCAGACTCACGTTTATATTTAATAATTTTATATATATTGGATTTAAATTCAGATTCATTATTTGAATTCATTAGACTCATAATCAATTCTTATAATACTCAACTATCAAATAAAATAAATAAATATTAGTTTATGAAAATATTAAATTATGAAAATATATGTTTATATTTAAATTCATTTTAAAATTAAATTAATTTTCAAAAAATTAAAAAAATTAAATTTTTTAAAAAACAAGTTTTTGAAAATTAATTTAAAAAAAATTTCTTAAAAAATTATCATCTATGTTTTTTTTAAAAAAATTTAATTTTTAAATTTTTTTAATTTTAAAAATTTAAATTTACTTCACATCTAAATAAACTAATTATCAAAAAAAATTCAAGAGATCCATTATGAAGATCTAAATAGATAGACCTTAATGGGTCCAAGAACCAAATGAATCCATATGGGTAGACCCTAACGGGTCTAAAGACCAAATTGATAGATCTTATCCTTGTAAATGCGGGTTCTGATTGGCTATAGGTCTGAATCTATCCTACATAATAAACATCTCTAATAGAAGGGATGTGCAGAAAGTATGTTTTGCTCATCACTTCATGCGACCCCATAACACTTAGTTTTAATCTGTATAGTAAAAATGCATTCTAGAACTCATTTGTATTGTTACAAAAAATTTGAAGGATAAAAAAAACTTCATAAGGAAAATAATCTTTTATATTTGATTTATTAACAAACACTCTGGTTGCTGGCTATTATATTGTATAATATGGTGGACTTTTGTGAACAAAACATTGAGGTTGAATCCTCTATCAATTCCCAATTTGAAAAAGACAAAGGGAAACGTCGTGTGCACCTATGTGAGAGGAGAGTGATAAAAAAAACACAAAATTCTAAGGAGTTGATTGAGGAAATCAACAAGAAGAAAAGTGACTAGATAAACAAACTCAATGATGCTTATGAGGAGGGATCTAGCCAAGAAATCCATGCAATGTTCTTGATCTTGTCCAAGCTGAAGTCTCAAGTCTCTTCATTGAATATAGAACTGAAGACCATTGCAAATTTAATGCATGGCAATCCATCGACATTTGGGGTTCACAAAATGTCAAACAAAAATGGATCAGATGAGATATGGAGACTGAACAAGGACAGATACATTACATTACCAATAATTTCATTTACTAAACGGAAACACATGGCTAATAATACTGCTATGTAGGGGATAAGGAAAAATGAAAGCAGTGAGGAAGATGAAGACCCTAGTGAAGATGCAAAGTGGTACTCCAGTCTCCAACCATATCAACTACTTCAAACACGCCTTATTATGAAAGACTTGTTCTAAACTATTATAGACACTCTCAAATTATTGATAGAGTACAATTTCTTGTGTTGCTGAGCTATTTATTCTATCATTCTTTTTGAATTAAAATATGTGGAGCTGAAATATTTTTTATGGTTGCTGCTGAGCTAATTGTTTTGTGATTATTGACAAAGTACAACATATGGGTTCAAATGTCTGCTGTTGTTGAGTTATTTATAAAAAAAACTTGTTATGCATTGTTATACGCATTGTGATTCTGATAATGTACAATTTTTGGTGTTGTTGAGCTATTTATTCTGTCATTTTTTATGATTTAAATATGTGGAGCTGAAATATTTTTGATGATTGCTATTGAGCTATTGTTGTGTGATGATATACCTGCTTATTCCCCATTGCCTATTGTGTAATTGACAACTAAAATCTATCTATTGATTATGCATGCAGGTCAGCAAAGATAGCTCAGCAACAAGTGATTCATAAACTTATCCAGTGCAATCATCTTTTGGACACTGAGCAGTTTATTTTGTTTAGATCACACAACCTTTTGTTACTGGGTTTGTGGCTTATGTATGTCATATGGCTTTGTCATGAATGTTATGATACGCTATACAATCAGAATATTTTCAGACATATTGTTAGAATTTGTTTTGGTTAAATGTAGCAGTTAATTAAATTATTTAGGATTAGGTACTATTACTTACTACATACAACAGGTTGTGTCTGTTGCCTAAAGTGCGTGTTAAACTATAGAGTTTTTCTTATATGAAATGCAACAAAAAATGTGTTTTCTATTAAAAATAGGAAAGAGAAAAATTGTTAGAATGGGCAATAGAGAAAAATTAAAAGCCAACAACTTGAAATTGTTACCTAAAAAATTATTGTCTTAGCCTCCATCCTACCCGGCTCGGGCAGACCGTTGCCTTAAGGAATAGGCAGTGCCTATCAAATGCGGTAGGGAAAAGTCATTGCCCAAAGTTAAAGCACTGGTAAAAATAGTCTTTTGCAACATTTTTGAGGCGTTGTCTAATGTCATTTTGAATGTAGTGATGATTTGTGTAATTGCATAAAGAAGAACATGAATAATATTTATGATGGTAATGAAGACAATTCTAACAACGGTGATAGTTCATCGTTCGATGAATTTTAATTGTGAGCCTTCATTTTGTATGTCCTTCATGAACTTGGGTGT
The DNA here is from genome assembly GCA_002312845.1 of Kalanchoe fedtschenkoi. Taxonomy (NCBI): domain Eukaryota; kingdom Viridiplantae; phylum Streptophyta; class Magnoliopsida; order Saxifragales; family Crassulaceae; genus Kalanchoe; species Kalanchoe fedtschenkoi. Next base: position 3,488,064 of record NQLW01000071.1, read on the forward strand.
ATTTTCTATTGAGCGAGATTTGGAGATTTGGAAATCAATCATTTTGTCTGTAATTTCGGCCTTATGCTTTCTCTTGTGTAATTATATGAAAAAGTTACCTTTTATGGTGCACAACAGTGTTTCAAGTATGAAATTTTTTTAATCAAAGTTTTTTGTGATAAATCTGCATGATTTATAGAAATAGTGTATGTAAATTTGAAAGTTTGTCTACAGTACAGAATTAATATTTTATAGTTTGTAGTCAATAGGTTACAGTTTTGGTGTATCAAACCTCATAGTACATTATTGGCAGCAATTTAAAAATTTTGTCTATAGTTCATAGTTCATATTTTATAGCTTGTATCAAAATACATTCTACATCGTTCACATATCGTATAATATAGTCTAAACCATTCAATTTTAAATTCAAAGTTCTGAGTTAATCACTTTTTTTCCAACAATTAGTGTGTCTTAGGTTGTGTCAGCTTGGGACTTGAATTGTTCATGGAATTCGTTTATTTGGAATTCTGGTAAATTACTGAAATTTGAGATCAATTCCTCAACTCAATCTCGGTCTTCATTGTAGTGCGATTTTGGTATTTTATTTTGTAAATGAAAGCGCAAACTTGTTAGATGTGCTTTTTGCTGTCATATGAAAATGTGTTAGACGTAATCATTATATCAACTATAATGCAATGCAATGCAATGTGAATTTAAATTGTATGCTAATAATTCAGAATTACCTCCTCTTTAATCACATTTGATCACAATTCTTGTTCCCACAAATCTCTCCGTGGTACATTTTCATGTCTTATCAAGAATATGTCATAGTCCCTACCATTATTGTTTGTCTCCATCTCATTTCTAGTTTTTCTGGCTTTACTTTATTGATTTCAGCATTTTTGTTATGCCCTCTCAGCATGAGGTGTCTTCCACAATGACTTTTCTGTGATTCAATGAATTAAGATGAACAAAATTCAAAATTCAGAGACCCACGTAGGTAGTTCATACAACATTAAAGATCAAACAAGACAGAAAGCTCGGAGATCCACCACGCAGAAAGTACAGAGATTGAAAAAGAAAGTTCAAAGATTATACAACATTAAACTATTCATTTGTAAAGTTTATAAAACACAGAAAGTTCATAGTTCTTAGTCAATTTTAATACATTAAAGTTCATATATTTTGCATATTGAAACAAAGATCATATAATAATTAAAGTTAAATGGTTACTTCTCAATCAGAGAATCTTGCTAATAGACATGAAATTCAAACATGTGTGCAAAATATATTTAAGCATATGAACTTACTAGAGTTCCTAGTATCGTGTCGTACTTTTTTTGAATGGCACAATGTTTGCACTGTTGTATATCACATCGATGGTCGAGTTTTTTAGATCGAATGTCAACAATCAGAAATATTCAGAATGGAGAATGGAAAAAGGTCGGTTTTGGTATCTAAATGACATGTAAAAAAATTTGAACACGAAGGTTCATTGATCATACCATATCCAGCTTATTGAAACTTATCTCAGAATATTTACGGAGTTCCATGTCCATATGGACTCTAGGGATATGTATCTCATGTCTTTCTCATCGGAATTTTAGTTCAAGGTATTAGTCTATAAACCAAGGTTAGATAATTTTCTTAGTGTAGATGCTAAAGTTGTAAATATGTAGTTATGTATTATTTCATGTCCAACGTTGAAATTTGAATAGCATACCACATCACTAATGGTGAAAAAGAATATGTATGCTTGTGTCCTCATCTTTTTTTCTTCGTGGTTGAGTACCAATGACGATACATCGATGATGTATAGGTTCAGTTCTGTTCCGGAGTAGAGATTCTTAAATTGCATGCAGAAGATTTATAAGAGGGAAATAAAAGATGAGAGCGAAAATCATAATTTTATCAAAATTTCAGAAATTATCACCATGGTTGAGATCAAGCGTGTAGCAGAAAATAAAAAATGGATTTGAAAATGATTGATGAACGAAGGGGTACAAGCACAGTTTTTGATGTAGCTGATGAAAAATTATAGATGTTCGGTGTCTTTTGGCTTCTTTTTACCAGAAAACAGTGTTGTATTTTTATTCCTAGATTTTCCTTTCATGTATCTAAGCATTATAATTTTTGGAATTGAGGACATGTGGAGCAATTTTGGAGCTTCCAATTTGGATCGTGCATAAGTCCAGCTCAATTACTTATAATATGACAAAGTTCGTGACTGATCTGTCTGACCGTTAAGTTATATAATTTTAAATGGCTATATTGACTCAACTATCAAATATTCTTTCTTTCTTTAACTTGAGTGATTTTGTATGAAGATAGGGAGTAAGAGCATATGTAGTAGCTAACAACGGACGATCCTATGAACTCCACAAGAAAGGTTGAAGCATTTACAATAGTGAAAGATGAAGGTGGTGACTCGGGTCACTCCTAAGATGCTATCTTGTTGGAGAACTATCTCGCTTTCAACCAATCAGCAACAATGATTCTTAGATGAATATGGTCCTCTATGACTACAGAAACTATCAATAGAAAATTGTAATGTGTCACCTTAAAAAATCAAATTGACACGTAACATATATTTATTAGTCATAATTTTTTCTCTTTTCAACTTGATATGTAACTGATCAAATTACCATGTGTCGGCTCCTCAATGACTGATCCATAGTTCATGTGGTTGATCATGATCACTCAAAAATGTCTCCTCACAAAAAGTTAAAGCATCTACCGTTGTGGAAGATGAAGGCGGCGACTCGGGTCGTTCCTAAGACACTAACAAGTCGGAGAATAATCTCACTTTCAACCAATCAACATTTGCCACATGGCAAAATAAATAGTATAAATAAATATGCATATCAAACAAACAGGGGGCGGATCAGGTGAAAATTCTCCCGAATATGTAAACTGTGGACAAATTAGATTCGTTGATCACATTTCATCCGATGGACGCAAATTTTTATAGATTTATTATTTAATATTTTCAAAATATGATTAATTCTTTATTGATAATTTATTAGATTTGTTGCATGATTCTCTCCTTTAAATGAGGAATGCAACGATTCGTTTTTCTCTCACCTTTAAAATATTTTTACTCTTTCGTCTCTCTCTTTTACAGTTGTTTTTTATTTTGGCATAAACCAGATTTTTTTTCTGTCTTTCACAGCCATTTTCTATTTTGTCTTATATCATATTTTTATTGGTGCACAAATGTGCACCTATTTAAAACCTATGAACACATATGTGCACCACGAACACAGATGTGCACTCATTTTAAACCCAGAAACACATATGTGCACCACAAACACAAATGTGCACCAATTTAAAACTCAGAAACACAGATGTGCACCAGGAACATAGATGTGAACTCATTTAAAACCCAGAAATACAGATGTGCACCAGAAACACATATGTGCACCCAATTAAAACTCAGAAACTCAGATGTGCACCAACGACGATTGAGATCCTTCCTTGACCTCTCTGTCCCTCACGGATACTCTACAGCCGGAACACTCTATCGAAATCGCTTGGATTGTATAAAATTCAGAGAAAGATGAGGATTGCTCGGACGAGATTATTGAGTAATTTCGATCTGGATCTTGGGTGTTGATGAATGGAGATGGTCGATTTAGGGTTTTAGAGCCTGAGAAGAGGAGGGTCGGACGCGGATAAGACGTTGCGGTGGACAATCGGAAGCAGATATAATGTGGCGGTGCAGAGACATCTGGCGAGTGATGATGTCATGGGTGGGGATAGAAGAGATAGAGGTGGTGAGTGATTTTGGGTTGATGTGGAGATGGAGGAATTCTCTTTGCCGTGTTGTTTTGTAGAGATGCATAGATTAGGGAAAATATTAGTGTTGATGATCTTTTCAAAAATTAAAGCCCGTAGAATATGTTAACATATGAGAGATGATAGATTAGGTGCTAAAATTAAGGGATTACTATATTAATTTAAAAATAAATAATAAAATAAATATAATCATAACCGTTGGTTGATATAAGATCAAAGGATATTATCAGTCCACAGTTTACATATCCAAATTGGTTTTCATTTGATCCACTCCGCAAACATATATTAATCATCTTTGTTTTTTTTCATTACCATTACTTAGCTTTAAATTTGCAGAATAAGTCGTATACCATTCTTAACTTGTTTTTCCTAGTAATAAACACAATTAATTACACGGATTTTATTTTATGGTAAACTATATTGATAATGAATTGTATTAATTACGTGGAATTTGAAAATATAAAACTATAATTTGTTTTTTACAATGCTAAATTGTAATAGTAATCGTTTTTTGACTTTTTGAATGAAAGTTTGGTTATCGTCTTTTATGTGAATAGTTATGATAAGTATTATGATAATATATATTCATATACTCGTATTGAATTATATTTGATTAATATTTTAAATATTATAATATTTTGTCATTTATATATAAATTAATATAGATTCAAAATTAATAATTATAAAGTTAAATGACATATCAAGAGAACATGGCGAATACTAATTATCTTTAATTATTTTACCAATATTAACTAACTAGATTCTTAACTGAAAAACATAACAATTATCTTACCAATAACTATTAGTGCATGGATTAAATACATTTTCAAAAAAACATATACTCCTTCACTCCTCTTTGACATGTCAATTAACCGAAATTTTTTGTCAACTTTTACTTATCACTTAACAATTTTCATTGTATATCAACAACTACCTTAAAACGTCAAACATTAATTACCTCATTATCATAATCAATGAAAATTCATTCTTCACAAGTAATCATCTATCAATTTTACTTTTCGCACGAACTTTTTCAAAAAAATATTAACCACATACTCATTAAATTGTTCAGCCGCTAGCACTAATTTCACATTAATCTACTCAAATCAACTTAAAACGACATGTATTTGGGACGGATGGAGTATATTCTATCTTTTAGAAAAAGTCAAGTGGCCATTAACATTTCTAAATTAATTATGATAAAAATAAATTAACTAATTTCAATTTTAACTCAATAATATATTAATTGAATTTGAAACAGACTTTTTCTTAATATTGTTATAAACAAAATATAATACTAGCATAGTACAATAATGAGAAAGAATCAAATCTAAACATCAAATTATATTATATAGTAAAATCCATTTCATTTTTTCTTCTACATTTAACTTAGTCTTATTTATCTTTCTAAATTAAACTACATTTAATATATCATCTTATTTATGACTATAAAATTCAGTCTATGATTTTTTTTTTTGTAGATTTCAATTGAATAAAATATAAGCAACATTTCAATGGTGTACTTTGTGCATTTTTATAACTCATATACCATAAATGACCTACACCACAATTCGTGGTGCACTTAGTAGCTATATGGAAGATCGAGTAAATGAGACAGAATATGTATCCCATGAGATTTGTAAAGTGTAAAAATAAAATTCACTAATATTTTTTTTTAAAGATGATTGATAGTGGTTTCCACTTTCTCCCGCACCCTCCAATGTATCTAAGCGTAAGTGCGGTACCAATAGGGCTTGAACCTAGGATCTTGGGGTTGTTCGACAACATCAATACCACTAGGTCAACACCTTGTTGGTTCAAAACGAAAAACCACTTCGGTCTAATCTGTTATTAAAAATTATCAGTACTCATTAAATACAATATAACAAAGCAGTGAGATTCATAAACATTAGATTTAAATTGATAAATGATCTAAAATAATCCATGATTTACAAGAAGAAAAATGGGTTTTTACCTAATTCCTCATGAATTTTTTTATTAAATGTAATTATATGTGAGCCATAAGTGATTAAAAATATAAATGATCAAAATTCAAATAGTACAAAAAATGCACCGTGAAATAAAAAAGTGCATATGCATCAATCCAATTAAGAAATAAAACCATAAACACAAAACAAATACGTAAAAAAAAATATGTTGTGCACCAAAACTTAGATACTCGGATAAAAAATAGACATACACTGTACACTGAACAATGCAAATTAAATTTATATTTCACACAAATTTATAGAGCCGGATAAAGAAACACATGAAGTGCAAACCAAAAAATTAAAGTTCACTTATGCACCACAAAAGATTAGTATAAAAGGATCAAAATACAAAAATATAACGTGTGCACTATGCAACAAACTATGCACTTCCATGAAACCAAAATTAAAATTATATTGTGCACTACAAAATTTATAGCACCAAAAAAAAAAATACAAGAACATGAAGTGTATTGTGCCTCATACAATAAATGTCAATGAAATAAAAATTAAAATTGCATTATGCCCAAAAAAATTTGTATAGACGGATTAAAAAGTAAACATATAAAGTGCATTGCGCACCAAATTACCCACCTTTATGTAATCAAAATAAAAGCTATATTGTGCACTACGAATACACAAATAGAAAACTGACATTCTCAACATAGTGTGCATTTTCAGTGCTCTTTACACGCACCAAACTATGCACAAAAACTATATTGTGCACCAAATTATGCACTTTTATGAACCCAAAAATAAAAACTATGTTGTGCACTAAAATACACAACCCCTAAAATCAAAGTGAAGCATCATTTCTAAACTATCTAACCTTAAATTTTGGAACGAAAATGTTCGAAACCAAATCAATACTCCAGACGTCCAATTGAATTCCTCGACGTTATATATGAAAATTGCATCATGTCGTGAACCTCCAATAGATGACATTTTTTATCCTTTATATGTATCAGACGACATTATTCAATCATTACTACAATATTCTTATGAAGCATTGAAAGATACAAACCAACACATTACAACATGCTCACTATTATGAAGCTTAACCTGAAGCATTTTGCAGACAGCAAATAAATCTCAGAAAAAATGAAATAAGCATCACAAGAAGAAGAGGACCATAAACCTAGATGAGAACATATCTCTTCATCAATTCTGATGATATTTTAATGTATTAGACTATCAGCAAACTTTCTAGAAACTGAAAAAAAACAACCGCTTTTGTTCCTTTTCTTTTTATTTGTGTCTGAACTGAAGTTATTACCAAAGAAAAAGTAGTTAAAGAAGCTAAAATATGATATGGCATCTGCATTTGCAAGAACCACCGAAAAATGTATGGCCTATGACAAGGCAGTGTACCTCGTGGACAAACTCACTGCCCATAACCATGTTTATTACAAAGCTTGTTTCCCTTGTCACCACTATAAGGGAACTCTCACACTTGGCAATTACAATTTTTTTTAGGGGGTCCTCTATGGTAGATCTCATTTTGATCAACTATTCAAACTAAGAAGTAGTTTAAATAAAAGTTTTGAAGGGACTCTAACAATTGTTAAACCAAAAGAAGCATGTGAACCTGTAGAAACTATAGCAGACAAAATTTCTAGTGTATTTGGAGGAACGCATGAAAAGTGTGCCAGCTGCCAAAAACTGCATATCCAAGTGGGAGGGTTACGGTGAATGGAATGCCATACCCCACAAGTTGTTTCAAGTGCACCCATGAAGGTTGCACTACCACTCCATCCAATTACACGAATTTATTACAAGCACCAAAATATGTAACTTATTAGGGAAAGGGCAATTATATGTGTTGTTACTGCCTTACATGTTTGTTATAGGCATTTGTGTTGGAAATTGACATACTTGCATGTTGGTTTTATTAACTGAATATAATAAAACAATAGAGACAAGGATTAGAAACCGAAGCAAGATGCTTCTTTACAGAATCACTACCATGGGTAGAGTTAGCTTTAAAGGAAATCAGCCCCATCAAATACAGACCGGGATGCCTGCTGGATCCTCCAAGGATAAGACGGTAACCAATCTTTCTGCCTTGCACTGTCAGAAAAGACTGCCTCAAAAGCTTCTGATGGTAGCTGACCTACTGACTTATGGAGGCAGAAAAGAAGAAGAACACCAGTTAATAACGAAATAATTTCTATGTTGCAATGAGGAGAAGAGGAATGTGTAATGGTGTGTCAAACAACTAAGGCAGACTTTTGTATTTATAGTAGAAGCTACCCGGAAAATTGAGTAGTACAGAGGTGTGGGACAAGTAGTCGGGCTTCCATTGCCCCATTCCTCCACTTATAAGGGCGCAATTCCCCATAATCCATGAATTACTCTCCACTCCTCCTGTAGTTTGACTAACGGTTTTTCTATTACAAAGCGAAACACAGAACACAACTGATGAGCTGTTCTTCGCACAATATGCCAACAAGCAAGCTTGGTTGGAGCAAAAAAATAAAAACGGGTTGACTTACAAGATACGAGTCCGTCTCCAAAACAAAGAGGCACCGTCCACACTAGCACCGAGCACCACACAAGCACATGCACCACGCACCTCACGCCCACACCCGGCCCGGCCTGCGCCAGTCGTGGTGGTGTGCGCGTGTGGTTCTCAACTGCCTCCTTACATTCCTTTTAACATAGTTCAATTATTTAACTATATATAAGAAAACTAAAATATCCTTTCCTACTCAATGTGGGATACAAGGATGTTAATGAGTTGTCAATTGCGTCTTTTATTATCTATGGATTTAACCAAAGGTAATCATGCTCACTTATCATCTTTTCTAGATGTCACATCTTTCATTTATGAGCATGATAAATACAACAATCCCCCAAAACTGTCGATAATGACATTGCATGTATCCATGCTTTATTTTTGACACAGGTAACTTTCGAGTTTGAACCTAATCTAGTTAATTAGTTCACGCCCCACATGGAATAGATGGAATATTTCACCTTAACTCTGAGACATTTGTTGTGGAGGAGTTTACTAAGAATAGCAAGACAAGAGCTGGAAAAGCAATCTTTAAATTGGACACTTTATATGTGTCCTGATCCTGTATGATGGATGCGTTCAAGGAGGACTCCTCTCCACTAACTACAACCTCTCAAACAATAACATCCACTAGTTGGGCGTCTCCAAAGATACATTGCTAACATCTTCTTTTGACCTGACCTCATTCAAAATTCATGACTCTTACTTTATTTGCAATTACTTCAGCATCTCTCAGTTCATAGGGATAAACACTAACATTTCTTATATGAAAAATGTGTAATGTATATATATACATATAAGATGCTCAAGTCACTTGACAAGTTGTTGTTACCACATTGAACCAACCTCATGGGATCTCCACTCGTGTTGGTTGGGTTGCTGTTGTAGGTGACTTATTCACGGACGCTCACTCTCATCCCTAACCTGAGTTTAAGAACTTGTTTTAACTCTAGTCATTTTGTCAGAGGATTGCTCACATTATCTTTGGAGCCCATAAAGTCAAAGAAAATAATCCCTTCAGACATTAATCCATGCATAGACTTAAATCTAAGTTGGATATGTCTCTTAGTTTTCTCATTGTACTTCATTCTACTTATTTTTGTAATTGTTGTTTGATTATCACAATATAAAGAGATAGGTGGAGCTGGTTTGCGAGTGAATGATATATCTACCTTGAGTCCATATTGTCATTCAACTTCCATCCTAGTAGTATCCGAGGCACATAACTCGGCCTCAAATGTAGAGCAAGTAATCAAAGTCTGTTTAGACTTCCCGACTACAGCTCCTCCAGCCAGAGTAAATACATATCTTGTACATCCATTAGAGCTAGAGTTCATGACTATCCAACTAGCATCACTATATCCTTCTAACGAATCAGGATATCTTTTTTGATGTAGTTCAAAGGAGATAGTTCCTTTCAGGTATCTCATTACCCTATCCAGTGCATCCCAATTAGTCTTGTCAGGACAACTGGTGTATCTAGCTAGTTCAGAGACCATAAATGATATATCTAGTCTCATACCATTCGCTAGATACTACAAACTCATAATTTGGGAGTATCATAATTGTGACACGAGTTTTTGAGTCTTGTTCTTAGACAATGATATCTTTTGGTTATATGGAGTTCTTGCAGCTTTAGTATTTTTATATCCATACTTTTTAAGTATGTCCTGCTCAATATAGTGAGATTAAGAAATAGTTATTCCTTTAGCTGACCGTGTCGTCCAAGTATTATTCTTACTTCACCCATATTTTTCATATCAAACTTACCCTGTAAGAATGACTTTGATTCAGTTATAATATTTATATCAGATTGAACACCATTATGTCATCAACATATAACATAAAATTATATATGGTCCATCCTTGATCTTGTGATGAACACATTTATCATTTTCGCTCACAACGAAACCAAATGATAGTATTGTAACATCAAACTTTGCATGCCACTATTTAGGAGCATGTTTCAGTCCATATAGTGACTTAACAAGGTTGTAAACTTTCTTTTTATTTCGTAGAACTACAAATCCTTCTGTCTGATCCATATAATTTCTTCTTCTAGATTTCTGTGAAGCCAAGCAGTTTTCACATACATTTAATAGATAATGCATCCTCAAGTGGTAGCCAGTGGCATAAGCACTCAGACTATAATCAATCTGGAAACAGGTGAATATGTATCGAAATAATCTATTTCTTCTCTTTGTTTGAACCCTTTAGCCACTGGTCTAGCTTTATACTTATCAATTGATCTGTCGGACTTGAGTTTTCTTTTGAAAACCCATTTACATCCAATAGAATTATAGCCAAGAGGGAGATTTACCAATTCCCATATCTCATTAGCGAAAATGGAATCCATCTTACATTTAATTATGCTCCTCCAATGCTTGGCTTTAGAAGAAGACATAGCTTGTTAGAAATTTATTGGATCATCCTCAAGGTTGAAAGTGATATAATCACTTCCAAATTTTTGACAGTCCGAGTGCATTTACTTCTCATGAGTTCATCAATCTCTTCATCAAGAGAATTGAAATCAATTGGATCTGCCCCCACATTTGATATCCTTTCCACGTGATTAGGGATTGATTCATGTGAAGGATCAATGTTAGGTCCCATAAAGTCTTGTGATATTCCCATTTTGTGGGAAATTCATTCTCAAAGAATGTAATATCACGATACTCCACAATCATATTTACGTCTATACTAGGAATTTCTGATTTAATAACCAGAAATTTCATGCCATACCTGGTCTCCACATATCCTAAAAAGATAGTGTCAACATTTTTTCGGCCAAGTTTCTTGTGTTTATGGTAAAGTACCATAACTTTTGCAAGACACCCCACACACGAAAGTATTTCAATGTTGGCTGTTTTCTAGTTAATATTTCGTAAGAAGTGTGATCCATATGCTTGGATGGAACTCTATTCAGATATGGCAAGACGTATTTAAAGCTTCACCCCATAAGTATTTAGACAATCTAGATGTTAACAACAAACTATTAATCATATCATTGAAGGTTCCATTTTTCCGTTCTGTTAATGTATTGATTGAGGTGAATACGGAGGTGCTTCTTCATGAATAATATCATTGTATTGATAATATTCAACAAAAAGACCAGAGAAATATTCTCCTCCTCTATCAGACCTTAGGCATTTAAATTTTCTACCAATTTGGTTTTCAATTTCAATTTTGAAAACTGTAAACTTATCCAAGGCCTCATCTTTGTTGGCTAACAAATATGTATAACAATATTTGCTACAATCCTCAATAAAAGTAATGAAGTATCTTTTATGATCCTTAGTCAACACTCCATTAAATTCACAAATGTATGTATGTACTAAGTCTAGTATTTCTGAATCTCTATCAATCGAATGATAAAGTTTATTTCTTTATTTAGCCTCAACACATATCTGATATTTGAAAAAGAACAATTGCGATGAGAATATATGGAATGATACAATAATTCGCACGGACTAATATAATTTAGGGAAAAACGGATATACTCCGTCAGGTTATACAAGATATATACCCAAGCACTTTAAATGACTTCATTTTGAATGATGTTTAAAGATTTTAGGGTTTCATGATTCAAAGTTTCTAGTTTTAGGATTTTGGGAGTTTTTAGGGTTTATTTTATTTAGTATTTTTAGGATTTTAGCATTGAGGGTTTTATAGTTGTGAAACGACGCCGTTTGGATGGATTTGGAAACATTCAAAAAAACATTAAAAATATAAAAGTTCGAAACCAAAAAGTCTTTAAAATCCTAAAATAATAAAAATTCTAAAATTTAGAAATCTTAAATCTCATAAAAATAACTTAAAACGATATCAGTCTAACCATCAGAATACATAGCTTATATACCCTCATATGGTATATCCGTTAAACCCTATAATTTATTAGCCAATGCCACTTTGATGGATGATTGGTCTGGAGAACACATCCTCTGAAATTGGTAAAATAGTGGGCACCACCCTCGACTTTTCCACACTACGATTATATTACCGTATAAAAATAGAAGTCCAACCAGACTCGCTCAATCGTACCAAAATCAAAACCAAGAAACATGTTGGCTGATACAACCGTACTGTGAAAATGGTGTCGGTTTGTATATCTGATGCCAAACTACATTCCTTAATAGATTCCCCAACAACAACGCCACGTTCATTTTGATGTGAAACAAATTAATTCTAGTTAGGGCATCTCCATCGAAGATTTATGAATGAGGTTTATGTTAGACGATGAACCTTACCTGACATAAAGCTTCAATGTGGAAGACGGTTTATCCTCTTCTGACATGATACCGCTTTATCTGTATTGAGCGCTTCATGAAACAAATACGGCGTTTTCACGTTAAAAACGCCGTATATGTTATTCCGCGTTTTACGGCGTTTTCATGTTCAAAACGCCGTCTATGTTATTCCGCAGTACTTTATACGGCGTTTTAAAGTTATAAACGCCGTATATGTATTTAGGGTTTTTTAAATGAAATGGGCCGGGTTTATACGGCGTTTTCAAATTATAAAGCCGTAGTAAGTTAAATTTAAATTTAAATTATGTTTTTTTATTTTTCTTCTCTAAACAAATAAATGAGCCGTATTAAGTTAAATTTAAATTTTAATTATTTTTTTATTTTTCTTCTCTAAACAAATAAATGAAGTAATATAAATAAATAATAACAACATAATGAAATATTTATTATATTGGTAATTAGTTTGGTATAAAAATGTATAAAAAAAGTAATATGACACGTGGGTCCATATGCAGAGGTTATGAAAGGTTTATTCATTGTGAGTGAGAGGTTTATGAAAAAAATGTTTATGAAATTCGTGGCATGACACAAATCCTACGTGGCATGACATAAACCTACTTTTAAAGTTTATTCATCGGGATGCCTTAATGAAAGAAAGCTGGGCGTCTCTGATTCCTTGGAACCACCAACAATTGCACCATATTTTTTTGTCGGACGGTCAATATCTTATGATGTCAAAAAGAAAGAGCGTTCCTCTCAAGACGCAATATACTGCTGCGAACAACTTGACCAGGTTTTCTTTTATTCTATTCAGTTTCAGATCTGAAACTCCAATCAAAACCTCAAATCTGAGATTTACCAGTTGAAAACGAAAAGCCCATCTCCCATTTCATTGCGTCTCCTTTCCAACAAAGGTTTTTTACATTCCGGCCGCCATTGGCGATGGGCGTGCAGGAGAGTGAAAATGGGGGTGAGATGGGGCTATCTGGCGTCTCATTGGGTGTTAAGAATAAGTACAGAAGAATGGATTCTGAGGGCTTCGAGGATGATGACTTTGCTGTTGCTTCTAATGATCATCATCGCCAACTGGAGAGGAGTAGAACTAGTAGGAAATATGTGTATGCTTGTGCTGTCTTCGCTTCTCTCAACTCGGTTCTCCTTGGCTATGGTAAGTAAGCTCTCCCGCTTCTGTTGCTTGTTTTAGCTTTCACTTGAAATTTTCATTGTCTTGCAACGAGCTCAATATGTTCATTAGTGGCACACATCATTGATGAACTGCCGCTTCTTCATAATCAAGGACTAGCTGGGTTTCCAAAGGGTATTAGGAAAGCAGGATGACCGTGAAATACTTACCGTTGACCTCCTAAAAAAGGCTGCTAAATTTGTAAGGAATCACTAAAATAAGTACAAGGAGCCTCCTTTGTTGCCTGGGCAATCAGATTCAGTTTGATCTTAAAATGGCTTGACGCTGTGTTGTTTGGTTAATGTAACAATAACAAGGAAGATACTCCCAGCTGTTCGCAATGATTTGAGTCCACCACCACCACCACCATTGTGGTGATCTATCATACAATTTGTAGGGGTGTGTTTAGTCATAGATGATTTTGTCCGATACAACCTTGGGAGAATTTGATTAGAAAGTACTGTATGAGATTGATTACCTATATAAGCAACACTGGAAATGGCACTGGATGTGTATTATGACTTACATTTACTTGACTTATTTTCAGATGTTGGTGTCATGAGCGGAGCAATCTTATTCATTCAGGAAGACTTAAAGATAACAGAGGTGCAGGAAGAGGTTCTGGTTGGGTGTTTGAGCATCGTTTCAATTATTGGAAGTTTAGCTGGCGGGCGGACGTCTGATGCTATTGGTAGAAAATGGACCATGGGTTTAGCAGCCATCATTTTTCAGGCAGGCGCTCTGACGATGACTCTTGCTCCCTCATTTGGCATTCTTATGATTGGAAGACTACTTGCCGGAGTTGGCATAGGGTTTGGTGTCATGATCGCTCCGGTTTATATTGTGGAGATATCACCTACGGCCGCAAGAGGCTCCCTCACCTCTTTTCCTGAGATATTTATCAATCTGGGAATTCTACTTGGCTATGTGTCCAACTACGTGTTTTCTGGATTCCCAGCACATGTCAACTGGAGAATAATGCTCGCTGTGGGTATCTTGCCCTCAGTCTTCATTGGTTTTGCACTTTTCGTGATTCCAGAGTCTCCGAGATGGTTGGTAATGAAGAATCGAGTAGAGGAAGCGAAATCGGTGTTGTCAAACACGAATGAAAGTGACAAGGAAGTTGAAGAAAGATTGGAAGAAATTCTTGCTGCTGCTGGGGTTGGAGATGCAGAAAAAGGTGAACAGAAAGCCGTGTGGCGCGAACTCTTAAATCCTTCTGCAGGGCTTCGTCGGATGCTCATAACAGGCTTCGGAATTCAATGTTTTCAACAAATCACTGGTATTGATGCAACAGTTTATTACAGCCCCGAGATCTTCAAAGATGCTGGAGTTGTGGGTAACACTAAACTTCTTGCGGCTACGGTTGCTGTTGGAGTTACAAAGACCGTATTCATCTTGGTTGCGATACTACTGATTGACAGAGTGGGCAGAAAACCACTTCTTTATGTGAGCACGATAGGAATGACAGTGTGTTTGTTTAGTCTTGCTGCTTCGGTGACCTTCCTTGGGAATGGATCCCTCGGGATTGCCTTAGCAATCTTATCAGTCTGCGGCAATGTGGCCTTCTTTTCAATAGGTATTGGCCCAGTGTGCTGGGTCATAACATCTGAGATCTTTCCGTTGAGACTGCGCGCTCAAGCCTCTGCGCTTGGAGCTTTGGGCAACAGGGTGTGTAGTGGTATTGTGGCCATGTCATTCCTTTCAGTGTCTCGTGCGATCACTGTGGCTGGAACGTTTTTCATCTTCTCTGCTATCTCCGCTCTGTCGGTTGCTTTTGTTCACTGGCTTGTTCCAGAAACAAAAGGTAAATCATTGGAACAGATTGAGCTGCTGTTCCGAAAGGAGCATGATTTGCAAGGAGGTCAGGTTGAGATGGGTGATGTCGAGCGGCTGGTGCAGCAAAAGCAAGGACTGGAATTTCAATAAACCGTCTAGGATACTGAATATTGCCGCGTCTGCTCATCCAAGTGTACATTGCATTGTCTACTCCACAGGACCCATCGCTACAGAACAGAGGCCGGAATGGCCTATAGAGACAGAAGACACGCTACTGCTACATCATATTTTTCTGCTTGATGTTGGCCAGCATTACAATGATGCATAAGACAGGCTCGTGGTCTTAAAACCATGAGGAAGCTTCAAATTTCTTCATCTCCCCTGTCTTGTCTGTTATGTGCTTTGAAGTTATGAATAAAGAGATTTGATGAGAATTTCCAGCCAAAGCTTGTTTATTCCACTGTTTTTTTTTTTAAAGATATTTTTTCCTGCTACAAATTATTACGATACGTTCGAAACCTTACAATTCAAAAAACCCTATGCAGGATACAACACAAAGCCGTGCAGGGCAATAGTCCAGGTAGGGTTATTATATCTGCTTGGCCAGCTCTCTATTCGACCTCTCCTGTGAAAAAAGAAAAATAAGAGGAAAAGTCAATTTCATATTTTTTTTCTTGTTTTGTTATAGATGAAGAATTATGAGAAAAGTATTAAAACACTCGTTATTTTCATAAAATTTTACTTTCAATTTTTCTACAAATTTTCATCGCCAAATTTTCTTTCAACCAAACAAAAGATTATCTTCTCATTTTTTCTTAAATTTTCCTTTCTTACAACTTTAATGTCTAAGGTAAGTTTTGGTATATAAAAAATATTTATTTTTAAAATGTTAAAAGGAATATGAGCTGACATCTCATATAAATTAGGTAAGGGATCAGAAAAAATAAAGTTTTGCTACTTTTTTTTTAGGGGTTATAAAGTTATAGTGTTTTTGTATGTTAGATTTATAATTTTTTAGAGTTTTAGACTTTTCAGATTCTGAAGATTTATGATTTTAAGGGTTTTTAAGATTTCTTAGGGCACTTAGGTTTAGGGTTTCAGATTTTAGGGTTTAGACTATATTTTTTTAGGATTTAAAGATTTTAGAGTACATAGGACTATATCATAAACATCTTAAAATACTAAAATAAAAAAAACAAAATTGCAAAATGGTGTTATTATGTCTGACCTCGGTGTCACCAAAACGAAATAGTTTGAAGCATCATGAACATCACTTCAACAACATAAATTTTCCAAACTCAAACTACTAACGAGCACGAACAACTCATAATAAAAATTTGTCTAGATCCATCATTTCTTCAACAACTTCTGCATGTTTGTGCCTTATTGTCTTCCTCTGAAACATAATCAATTTAATGCATTCAACACTGCATCAAATTTGAACTCTTCTCCTAGTACAAATACATCTTCAGATTCTTCAGTGTTGTGTTGAACTATCATGTCTTTGCTCGCTTTCAGACCTTCTCAAAAATTTGATAAAAAACTTAGTTCATTTATGACTAAGGATACAACAAAACATCAAAAGATTAGATGATTATCACATGCGCTATCAACTGCATTCTTGCCACTACATTTATAATTATATATGATTTTCATAATTTCAATGTCAAAATTATCATGTTTCTATTAGCTAATACTCCAAAAACTCTGCTACTAATAAGTTAAAGATAGTAGATATAAGGTGACATCGTATATAAGTTTATGAGGGATCGCCAAAATAATATCATTTTACTTCTTCTTTTTTCGTTTTAATATTTTATGATCTTTAAGACATAATTCTAAAATACCCTAAAACCTTTAAATTATAAAAAATAAAATCCTAAATCCTCAAAATCTGAAAACCCTAAATTCAAGTGTCTATGAACCCTAAAACCCCCTAAAATCATAAAATCCTAAAAATATGAAAATTTTAAAATTCTAAAACCCTAAAACTAAAACACCCTAATATGTGAGAACACTAAAACCCCCTAAAATTTAAAAGAAAAGGAGAAAAAATATGTATTTTTGC
Organism: Kalanchoe fedtschenkoi; assembly: GCA_002312845.1. Lineage (NCBI taxonomy): Eukaryota > Viridiplantae > Streptophyta > Magnoliopsida > Saxifragales > Crassulaceae > Kalanchoe > Kalanchoe fedtschenkoi. The sequence continues at coordinate 3,505,624 of NQLW01000071.1, forward strand.
CCGATCCCTTATTTAACTTATCTAAGATGGCATTTCATATCCATTTTCCCTAAGTTATAAATATCAACTGCAAAATTATCATGTCTCTTTTTGAAAGATAATGATCCTCTTCAAATAAGTTTATTTGAATTATATAGTAGCAAAAATACAATGATGTCCATTGCTGTTGTAAACAAAAAAGTGCTTCATGTAAGGTTTATTCCTAATTATTACAGCTCTCCACAACCACATAATTATGACCGAGTAATCATCAATACTCAAAGTCCAATATATGCATTTTAGTTGATAACTGCATTATCCCATTGGCTCCTTCCCACAAACATACTACAACCAACATTGCTCTTTGGTAAAGCCTACCACACTTAATTTTGATAATTCAATCAAGGTAATTTTGAAGTTTTAATGTAAGGCAAGTGTCAGTGAGTTATGAATTCATGTATTGAGTAGGTGCATGTTAATTTGTCTATAGAACTTTAATACTAGATCATACAAAAACACTAATCCCTTACCTTTTGATTTCATACCATCCAAAGTACTTTACTTATAGAGCATACATCACTGTTTGTATGAGCTGAACTTGTTATCATTTATAAACTAATTATAAAAATGAATATACATAACAATTGAAGTCCGTGAAATGAGCAGAAGAGAACTTTTGAGTATTAGTAAATGAAAATAAAAAATGCATTTATATTTCACCAGAGCGAGAAAAATGGAAATAATTAGTAATAGTAAATTTATCATAGTATAAGTTCTATTCAAATTTGGTAGATCGGTCGTCTACCTTCAAATGCGTATTTCGGTAACTTCTTCAACAGTAGCATGAAAAATTAAAATTGAGGAAACATAATAGTTCACGACTTATTGGCTTTAAATATATGTTTGTAATGCTTTAACTTTATATCCATCAAAGCATCACCTAGCTTGTTCTTCAAACTAATCCCATACCTTATGAATTTTTTTTCTGTGGCCTTCTTCCCTATCCTGTATTTTCAACAACTTCTACTTGATCATGAATGTGTGAGTATCTGTTTTAATTGCTCTAGCTACCATGTTTCGATTTAATGGAGGTTCAGCACTTAATTCTCCTAACTCAAGAAGTGGAGATGAATCACTAATACTTCCAATGTTATATCATCCACCAAAGTCATTTAACATATTTGAAAAATAAAAAATATATTTATTTAATTCATGGATATTCATGTCTGTTGTCCGAGAAGTATAAACATTTAATTATTTGAACAACCAAAGCACCAATGCCGGTTCAGCCGGTCGGATAGGATATTAGACCAGTTTTTGGTCTGGTTTGAATATATGTATCAGATTGCACTATAAGTTGGATTGAACCGGACTGAACCGTCAATTCACTCTAAAATATTCAAATTTGTCTGATTTATATTAAACAGGTGAAATTTTAATTATTATTTTATTATTTACTAGTAATTTATACTGTCTAATTAGCAATTAAGAACTATTTTTTAAAAAAGAAGATTAGATGATTTTAAACACATTATGCCTCTGATCCTAAGCTTGACTTCTACTACTTAGCTATGCTATCTACCGTACTTGAAACTATTCACTTAAAACTAATACTATAATACAATTAAGTTGGTCTTATTAAACAGGTGGTTAAACCGGTACAAATCATTAGTTTAACCAAAAAATCAGGAACCGGATTCATGACTGGTTTGACCTATGATCCGATTTTTGATAATTATGTTTTCGAACAAGAATTTTACTTTTGAACCAATTAAACTGCAGTGATAAATCACGAGGAGTCAATCCATCAAGCTTGCCATAATCCTAGTGTAGCCAACATACTACTATTTTTTTAAACCCATTTGAGCAATTTCAAAATCAGAATCTCGAATTTGTTGTCACTACTCTAGTTAATTTGTGTAAACATGTCAATCGAAATGTTTGGACAAAAAAGCAACTAATTATTTTTTTAATTTAAATCCACATACGAGCAACATATATAGATGAGATCTATACTCATAATCACTTCCACGGATGAGAATGAACTAACTCGTTACTTCAAAAAGGAAGAGCAATAGAGACGAACATATGGACGAAGAAGAGTAAAACCATAGATTTATCTGAAATTAGAATAGACGTACGCAAGAAACAGGTCACTTTACGATTTTTTGTTACGGTTCCAGTTTCTTGATGTATGCAATTGAAGAATGCAGGTCATGCAGTTGCATAACTCTTTTCTTGTCACAAGCTTTCAAATTTTATTAAAGATTTGTTTCTTAATGGGCTTATGGCCTTTTTAGGTAGTATTAAATGAGTATTATTAGACAAATATTATTCGAATATTAAACAAGTTTTAAACGAGCCTATTCACAAACATAAATGAGTCGATTACTATCTTACTCAAACTCAGTTTGTTTATTAAGCGAGCCTAAATGATTGGTTATAATCGAGCGACCTTTGACTGGGTAATCATTGAGTATGTTCGCAAGCTGCTCACAAATGTATTAGCTTGTTTGCAGCCCTACATACTGGTTAGTTAGTTGGGACAAGTTTGATATGATCTTTCTTGTACTTATCGGTGCGTAGCATTAGTTGGTCTCTTCAAGGTTGGGGTTTTGGGATAATTTTTGGATTCAAGGTTGAGAAAATTCTGTTGGCTCTACTTCTCTTGCATCCAAGCGCTGCTTCAAAATGTTAATTTCAATTTCCAACGCTTTAATTTCATCCTTCTAGTCCTCTGGTTTGGCAGTTGAAGTTGTGGTTTCTACGAAAAAGTGATGCTGATTCAAGAAAACCTGGTCGATAAGCTTCATCCTCCCCTCATGGTTAGACCACAAACAATCCTCTTGCTGCATAGTTGGTAGGACCGTTGTTATAAGGTTGTCCTGTATAAATAAATTTATATATGTAGCCTCACTAGTAAGCAGTAAGTTCAGGATCAAACCACATGAATAGAGTTTTTGACATGTTAGTAATTTGATAATTTGATAAATGAAAAGACTCAAAATAATGGGAATTTCAAATTGGAAAGGTTAGTTGCTTCAATCTGCGTATGAAGTAAAGATATCGGTAGATTAACATTTAGTTCAGGTGACTTGACTTGTGAGATTCTTGATTGTTGATTCTAATAATGAAATCCTATGTCTAAACTAAATTCAGTAAACTTATATGAACTTATCATATATAATTATGTGACTAGCCATATATAATTACTCTCACTCTACATTCATTCTTAAACCAATGATTTGAATTATATATGTCTAACACGCTCTTGGTTTGTTGTCAGCCTAGTAACAAGATATACGTAGTTGAGCTACTATGGTAAAGAATTCAATCTAGGTTAATTAGCTCACGCAGAACTCAGAGTATGTTTACTTTATATGCTACTTATTTAATTAGTATTGTTCATGCCCTCACAATTAAATTAGCGCACAGAGTTCATGGAACAACGCACTACATTCATTATATTTATCATGCAACTACACAATCATTCAGATTAAATACAGTAAACATAACATCATAACAGAATTTATAAGGCACAAATATCTCACAACAATCCTCACAGCACTTGAACTAAATAAGAGATTTAGCCAATAAAGACCATATAAATAAACATAAGTAAAGATGTAGGAATAACCTTTACAAATTAACATGAATCTACTCTAGTATGAAATATCTTACTACTCTCCACTACTGCACTGAAAATTTTAGCTCGAAGATTAAAAACACTGAACATTAGCACCCTTAAGCATGCATTTTAAGCACATTTGAGCACTGTTTATGCTCATCGCACTAGCACCCTAAGGCACACACACCTTTTAAGCTCTCTTAAACTCTTTTTAAATAGGCATAAGTACCTTAGAGCTTAACCAATGAATCTGTGCTCATCTTTTATTAATATTTTCAAGAGATTATGATTGAAGTGGGACCACTTATCGGCTTATGGAAATCAAACTCGGATGTAAATCTGCCTAAAAAGATTGTCGGCTCTTCTGGCAGAGATCCACCGAGATTTAACTCTGATTTCTTATAGGAACTTGTAGATAATTATCTGAGCTTTCCATAGCCGGTTGAAATACGTAAATAGAACATTTGATGTAAAAGTTAAGCCCCTCAAAATTTGAAAGGATTCTGCTTGATCAGATTTAGAAACATTGATTCACCGCATGCACTGTCATTTAAATATTGCGTGTACGACTGACACACACAAATAATGACCACATCAGCTTCTCTCTTTCTTTCTTCATGTGACACGTGTCAGTCCTTCATTACATCACGTTGTGCACGACAATGATCCACTCCACGTGGCTCTTTCGCTCGATTGACTGCTGTCTTCTATCATATTTTCTTTCTTTGTTCAAACTTTGCTCTAAAACTGCCATTTTTAGCATTTTTCATACTAAGAGTTGAAATCAACCTGAAATATAAGAACTAGCTAAAATTACTAAAGAACACTTAAGAACGTTCGAGAATTAGGCCGAATAATTTGGTCTCATCACTAGTCCATTGTTTATTAGGAATATTCACTCCTAGTCTAAAGAATTGCAGCTAGAAAGGCTTAGGATAGCCGTGGTGAAGGCATTTCCTTATCAGTCCATCAAATTGCCTCCAAGCGTCATAAATAGATTTGCCATCTTCTTGTTTGAAGTTGCAAATTTGGTAAATATATTCAATTGTACGCATTGGAGGTTATAAAAAGTTCAAGAAGGTTTGGGAAAGTTTAGCCCAAGTTATGAATGTACTCTTCTCGAAACTTCACACCCATTCATTAGCTTTGCCTTTAGGCCTTATAGAGAACAACTTCATGTAGAATATGTCTTGAGGCATGTTTCTTGACTTAAAGGTGTCGTAAAGTTTAAGAAACTCAGTTAGGTACTCTATGAGATCTTTGTTGCTAGTCTTAATGAATGGATTAGTACTAATCATTACTATCAAGATTGGGTTAAAGTCCCATATTTCGGAAATAATTGAAGGTGGTTCAATCTACATTCATTAGGGGTTTGTTGGAAATTTCTTGTATACTTAATTTTTCAACCATTGCTAAAAATGGTGGGACTTTTTATGTTTTCAATTTTTTTGACATACAAATTTAAAAAATAAGCTAGATAAATTTATTTCTATAGCTCCGGATAATTAAACCTTCACTTCCCAACACCGGCTTCATTTGATGGTGCAATATTTTTGCACCTCCTGCTAAAGGGCGAGAGAGCTAGAATACATATGTCGGACAAAATTTATACTGGTAGGTAAGACTAGGTTGAACACAAGAACCTTGGACTTATCTGAGTACTACAGTCGTAGTGCTTATCTATTTAGTTTTTTATCATGAATGAGGGTTAGTTAGTGAGAGAGATAAATTAGTCCTAAGATGCACTTCTCCTACCTATCATGCAAACACTACTCTATCTAATAAGTCTAATTCATATTGTTTTTATATGGGTTTGTTAATCATATTAACATGCATACGTAGTTTGAATCTTGACCAACACTATATCACTTCATGTCGACATCCTAAACTAAGTATGATAATTTATAAGATGCATTCAAATAAAATTCAGCAATATATGTTGATTACCTGAATCCGGATTGAAGTGCAGCAATCTTATCCCATCTTTGTCCTCTTCATAGAGCAATTCTCATAGTAGATTATGAGTTTTCATTTGTGACTCATATAACTTAAGCAAATGGTATAATATGAATAATATAAAGAACATAACGAGATGATATGAAATTGACTTATCTGAATCCAATGTCTTTACATGAAAGCTGAGTTCAGTACTCGTTCATGGGCTCAAGTTGAGAAATGAAGAGAAGAGATTCAGTACAAAAGCAACTACAGCTACAAAAATATAAAAATAAAAAAGTACAAAATACGTAAAGATAGGCTCTCCACATGATGAATGTGTGTGTGTATATGAACTAATGGTACAGATCCTTGGTTGATGCTCAAATGAGGTGCTGAGAGGCCTCTTATGTTATGGTAGAAAGTTGATTTTTTGGAGCCTTTAAGAGGGGGAACCATTCTCTCCAAAAATTCTCCTTCATAAAGGATGAGATTCCCATATATTCGGTCACATAGGCTGCAAGCCATTTTACATACTCGGCCCAGTAAGTGTACTCAGACCAAGTGAGATCTCTTGTTATTTTCTACTTAACTAAGTGAATCACATTAAACGCTATTCAGACTGAGTGAATGTAAGACATTTGGTTACTAAGACGGAGTGAAGCTTTGGCTCTTGAATGACTCGACCGAGTAAAGTTTTAGTTTGCTTTACTCAGTCGAGTACATTTCCTTTGATATTACTACTCGGTTGAGTACAGTGAGTCTTGGCTTATTTTAGCTCTTTTTACTTTTTTTTTACTTCTTTTCACTCATTTTACTTTTCAACCTCCTTTTTAACCGATTTGTGCAAAATGAGGGTTGAAATACTTAAAAATAGTGTTAAATTATTTAGGAGTCGACTCAAATTGCTAAGAAATAGAGCCTTAAATCAGTCATATTTTTGTGGGATCAATCTACAAATTAAAAATAGTACTCATAATCAATTGAAAATTACTCAAATTAACTAAGTAGAAGCATCTAAATTAGGATAATACTTTACCATGACAGTCATATGCTAAATGTGCCTAATTTATCCGTGTCACTTCCTTATGGCATAAGTTATGATACTAGGTTGTTATTGATTCCTATACTAGTATGCATGATAGCTAGGTGAATTTATATTCTAGGATTCACTTTATCCTATATATAAATTTTTTAATTTTGGTAGAAGTCTGAATAGATAAATACTAAGATTTAACGCTTAGGTAAGACATAGCTCTGTGTTGTCAAATATGTTACTTACTTATTGTTTATTTAATACAGCAGCTCCTAAAATAAATAATCTCTTTGACGCTACGTAGGGTCAAAACACTGCCTCGTAATCTACTCCTCCCCTGCCATCTTCATCTCATCTTCCAATTCAACCTCTAATTTATCTATCAAATTTATTCAAAAAGTTTACCTTGATGGATCATCAATGATGTTATTATTATATAAATCAGGTACCTCCAATCACTCCAGGTTTGCAAATTCCAGTAAAAATGAGTCACTGAAGATGTTGTAAACGGATGGAGAATTTTTACGCCATGGATGATAGAGAGTTATAATAGGATGCAGCCAAAACCATAGAGATCGAGGTTGGGAGTGTTCTAGTGATGAAATTTTTCTGAAGTTGTCTTAAATGGGGAGAGGAAGTTGCAAGTGAAAGTTGAGGTTCTGAAAACATAATTATACCTAAGGTTGATGGATAAAGTCCATGGAGGTTCCGGTAGACATTGAGGTGCGAAAACAGCAAATGAGGTTACGTAATTTTATATCTTGTTTTTTAGTAGTCTGAGTCTTTTCCGCCTATTTTGTAATTACTTATGTGTGTTTCTCACTCTTTCTGATTAAACTCACGTAAAGAAGGGTTTAAAGAGCAACTGGAACAAAAAGGTGAATATTAAAACTGAAAAGGAGTCACAACTCGAAGGAAGGATGAGATACTTTACCGAATATCAAATATGTTTGCCATTATACTCTTCGAGTATAATAGGTTTACAATCTCTTCCTTATACTCGGCTGATTATGGGTCTGGCTTGATCTCATACTCAACCAAGTATTTTGGATTTTTCATTCTCTGCTTCATACACAACCAATTAAGTGTTTTGTCTTGTTCATACTTGACAGAGTATCACTCTTTTGACCAATTTGATTTTTGGGACAAAATTCAAAATATGTAGATCTTATCTTTCCAAATCAGCATTTATTGTAAGTCAAGTAAAAAAAAATTCTAATCTTCATTAATAAATAGAGAGGAGAAAAATCTCAATCGTCATCTAATCACCGCGCAATAGACATTTGATCAATTTGATGATTTGGAGAGCAGGCTACAAAGAGTTTCAAGTTCATCATCTTAAGAGTATAGTTTTCTATTCCCAACTTTTTTTATTCTTTGTCTTATATTTACTAAGATGATTTTATACTACATGTGAGTAGACACTATGGATATGAGCATACATTATCTTACAAAATGACCATGTTTGCAATAGAGATATTAAAAGCTGTGTGTTAGATGAAATTTGTTCTAAATTTTATTCTATTTCACCTTGTTTTGTAGCACATTAATAAAACCCAAATTTGCTTTGTCAAGTGATGTTAAAGTATTTTATTAAATTTCTTATCTTAAACATATACATCAAATCTATTTATCTTTGTTCCCGAGCTATGGTTAATGAAGATTTAGAAGCAAGAGTTGTAGTTAAAGTTAATAATAGTATGAGAACATATGTATTGATTGGTCGATCAACCTAAAAGAGAAAATAGTCGTTGATACAAGTTTAATTAAATGGACGATTTCCAGCGTAAAAATCGCACTGTAAAATTTAAATGCTAGTATTACGCCTTACCTTGGACACTTTAATTGACATGGATATGGATGATAACTCTTGATTGTTGTTTTCTATCTCAATATGTATGATAGCCAGGTGAAATGATGTCATAGAAATTCTTTCTCCTGATGAATTAAATTTTTTGTTTCACAATTTAGTTTAAGTTTATCACATATTTGGTCTAGAATTAAATAGATAAACACTACGATTTAGCTTTTAGTCAAGTATGTAGCTCATCTTGGTTTGACACCAATACTTACATCTTTATTTGACATATTACACTAATTCCTGAAACATAAGCTCGACAACCAAATAGGGTCAGAAACACGTGATAGTTTATGACCCTAGCTGAGTGTGGATTATGTTCCGTAATCGAACTTAATCAACTCAATCATTTCTAAATTTTTTTTGGTGTTAAATTTTAAAACAAATCAGTTTATTTAAAAGTTGAACAGGTTCACAATTTTAATTAAAAATAATAATGAGAAAAATAACAAAATGAATGAAAACACAGAGTAAAAAACATAGTTGTACTTGTACACAAGGACATTTATTTTATTAAATATAAATCATTGCATATTAATTACAAATTAAATAATTACATTGAGATCTCAAACTAGATTTTATTTTTTGAAATATTAAATTTAAATTGGGGGAAGTAATGTTCGTAAGTTTTCAGAGGGATGTAGTAAATAATCTATTTTCATCCTTCAGCCCTATCATCAATCTATCAAACAAAAACATTACAAGTCAAAGAAAACTACTCTAAATTGGTGAAATTATTTGTTAGCCACTTTTGCTGGCAAATAACTAAAGCACACTACCTTCAAGATGTAAGTGAGGTGAACACTTCTTCTGCAGGTAAGCTTACACCATCCTTCTCTTTTTTCAACTTATTTGCACGTATGTATTTAATTCGAACAATTTTATGGACATTTTTCGTGTGAATCAGCTCACGTGCTCCTCTAATAAATTGATCACGTGTACTTTTGATAATACTCAAATCTAACTTATTTTGAATAAATAAGAAACACCACCTTATTGATAACATGTTATGATCATGATGAAAACAATGTATGGTACATATTTTTATCACCTGAGTCTGTGTGCACTACTCGAGTAACATTTTAGTGTTATTAACATGTGACAAATTAGAGAAGATGCGGCCGAAAATTTAGACCCCGACAGCCCGATATCTCTCATCAATCATTTGCCCACTCAATGGACGCATTATTGCTCCACCCACCACTGCCACTCCGGTCACGGATCCTCTCTAGCACAACGGTTGTATTTATTTATTTTATTTGATATTTGAATATTTGAAGAATTGATTTTGGGTCTAATGAGTTTAATAGATCCAAATAATAGATCTGGGTTTGGATTAATATTTATAAAATTATTGGGTCTGGATCTGAATCCGGACCCGAATAAAATGGGTCTGGATCTGAGTCTTTCCATATGGGTCCGGACCAAACCCGTTGACACCCCTAGCACAACCACATCAAAATTTTGTTGAGAGGTTTGTGTCATGCCACAAACCGTTTCGTTTCAATGTGGAAGATGGTTTATGACCTTCTGACACAATATCTTTTCGTACATACGTAGCGGTTCGCGAATAGAGAATATACGACAATTTTAAGTTAAAATAGAAACGTCATATATGACATGTTATTTATGAAAATCTTTAATTATAAACAATTTTATACCATAAACAATCTTATAAAAATCTTTATACGGATTAAAAAAATTTATTATTTAACTTTTTATCAGATAAATGTAAAAAAATGAAATAATAATTACAAACAATTAAATATTTAAATAATTTAGAAAATCTTTAATTAACCTAATATGAAAAAATAGAAACGGATATATTATGACATGCGTGTATTTGCATAGATTTAAAATTTTATATAAAATTTTTCTTTTAATAAAATTGAATTGACATGAAACAAATTTAAGATGAAAATTCTTTTGATTTGTTTTGATGCTGATACACTCCAGTGCATCCGACCGCTGTATGAACTGAGACGACACAGAAGACAGAACTCTTAGTGAGGCATCGAGGAGATTATCAGCAACCGTATTTTCTTCCACACCTCTCTGAAAAATGGATCGCATCCAGCACCGGTTTGTTGAAGTGAGGGGGCTAAAGCTTCATGTGGCTGAAATCGGAAGTGGTAAGGCCCTGCTGCTTCATTCTTTACATCAGCTGCAGCTCAGATATGTTACATTGCAGTGAATAATTTGGTAGTGGGTGGTTGTCAAGGTCCGAATGTTGTGCTTTTCTTGCACGGGTTCCCTGAAATATGGTACTCATGGAGGCACCAGATGCTGGCTGTGTCCCAAGCAGGCTGCCGAGCCTTAGCCGTAGACTTCAGAGGCTATGGCCTGTCAGACCAGCCAGTTGAGCCAGAGAAGACCCACTTCACCGATCTTGTTGATGATGTGATCAGCTTGCTAGACACTTTGGGAGTCAGTAAGGTAGTGTGACCAACACAAGGAAGTGGCCAAGCATATACTTTTTTTTTTTTTTCAAAAAGCATGACATTAAGTATATCTTCTGTTATAATCCATGTTGAAAATTGACTAGATTTCTAAATATGAAGATATAAGAGATAATCAACTTGTTTGGAACTTGATTAATATTAGAAATTCTATTGTTGATAGGTTATTAAATTACTGTTTTGGTAGGATTATGAATCCTATTTGATTTAGTATTAGTACCCTATAAATAGGATGTTCTGGTGGTATGAGTAATTTGAGAGATTCAGTGAGAGTTCTTCAGGAGAATTCATGAGATTCTTCTTGAGTAATGTAGAGTTTTTGTAGGTTTTTTGTTACAGAAAACCTGTTGAGATGTGAGTCCATTCTTGTAATACATATCTATAAATAGTGGAGATCATGGACGTAGGCTCTATTGAAAAACTGATTCACGTTAAAAAAATATTGTGTTTCTTTTTTCCATTATTCATATTATCGTATATTGATGCGTGTTATTCATGTGGGTGTCTCGTGTCGATGTTCCGCTGCGCGTGCCGGGTGAGAGGAGGGGCTGTCCACCCTAACAATCCAAATTGTTTACTCAGGTATTTCTGGTTGGCAAAGACTTCGGAGCACTGCCAGTATTCCAGTTAGCCATTGTGTGCCCGGAGAGAGTGCAAGGCATCATAACCCTCGGCATACCTTTCTTACTTCCAGGAACAGGCCCCGCAAGTTTCCCACTTACTGCCTTCCCCAAAGGTTTCTACATCCTGCGTTGGAAGGTAAACAACAGTTATGCCACCAATACAAGTCAACAAAGATGATTTCGGTTTGCTAATAATAATCATAAAGATCCAGTCAAGAAGAACATTGACAGAGTGTTTATGGCGTCTCAGGAGCCTGTTGGAAGAGCTGAGGCGGATTTTGGTCGCTTCGACACTAAGACAGTGATAAGAAACATTTACATCCTATTGTCAGGAAGCGAGCTTCAAGTAGCCAGTGATGATCAAGAAATCATGGACTTGGTGGAACCAGATACACCTCTTCCTTCCTGGTTTAGTGACGAAGACCTAACAACTTACGCAAGCCTGTACGAAAAGTCTGGATTTCGTACTGCATTGCAGGTTCCTTATCGGTATGACCACATCCTCTCTTACAAAATAAAAAATTAGAGAAAATCTAAGATCAGTAGCCATTCAAACATATAGAGCTATCAAGATGACAATTTGCATTGCAGTCCCCGATGAACTCGTATATCTGCCACTTGCAGGACATTGGATAAAGACTGTGGTATAACTGATCCAAAAATCAGTGTCCCGGCAATGCTGATAATAGGTGAAAAAGACTATGTAATGAAATTTCCAGGGATACAGGACTACATTCGCGGGGACAGAATTAAGGAGTTTGTGCCAGATCTGAACATTATATTCCTACCGGAAGGGAGCCACTTTTCACAAGAGCAGTTTCAGACAAGGTGAACTCCCTCATCCTTGACTTCCTCAACAAGCACAAATAGATGGCAGTCTTATCAGGTTTTGAGCACTTCATTGTGAAAAAGCAAAGCAAGAAATAAGAAGCAGTGTTAAGATTTTACAAACAATGTATTTTGCTCACTCAGGTTCATTTAAGAATAAGACCATGAACAATCCTCTCTTCCAATTCAGCATTTCATTATCATCACCACAGTGAGCAGGAGGATGGCCACGAAAAAAGGGATGAGGGGTAGCCCTCACTTGAGAGGGGTTATAGTTTTCGAGTTCGAATCCCCAAGGGGGAAAGTGGGGAACCACTATTAATCTCCTTTAAAAAAAAAAAGAGCACGAAACAAACTTATCTTAATTCCCTGAGTGAACTAATTTCAATGCTTTGTATTGAGTGGCTCAAACTATCTAAAACTGAGCTGAAACCACACTTTGATTTTTTTTTTTAAATTTACATTGAAAACGTTGTGGATTTTTGAGAGACAAGGATGCCAGACTTTTGGGACTGAGCTAATAAAAATCATCATGATCCTCCTCTGTTATCCTGGCGTGCCTGGTCAAGCTGGGTTAAAAACTCTCATTGAAAACAAACAAACAAATTAATGAATCCTTGGAATTCAAAGAGCGTGAGAACAATTTGGGAACTTGTCATCAGAAGACACAATAATGTAGGTTTTTACCCGCATCTTCTTCTTTCCAGCCCTCTTTGAAGCTCAGTTGTAAGTTCAACAGATAATGTGTGAAATGATATAAAGACCTCACACTTCAGACACAACAATGAACTCCACATATTATGATAAACAATGCAAAATATACATATGTATTGGGAGAGACTCAATTGAGAACCACATATGAGGTATGAAAATCACTCACTTAGCGAATCACAAATCGCAGGTCTCTAATTCAAAAATGTGTCACCCAACCACATGCTGTCGCATGCTCTATGATGAGACCAAATTTGACCGTCTCATTCATGCTTTACTCACCTGATATTTTACTATTCGTAAGTGTTATTTAATATTTTTAGCTAGTTTTATTTCAGACATATATTAGGTCTAATATGAAAACAAACTAAAAAGGACTGTTTTAAGCATTTTCGGACAACAGAAAGAAATCGGGGCTGGAGGCAGACATGTGTCTAAGCCGAGCCCAGAGAGCCCCGACAAGGTCTTTCCGCACGCGGGGATGGAGGCAGACATGTGTCACAAAGTAAAGGAAGAAAAGAGATGAAGTGATCATTTTCCGCGCATGAGAGCCACGCACGCAGCTTTTTAATGACATGTGCGTGCGGTAGCTGCAGTTTCAAAATCGGTCCTACAGAAAGTTTCCAACTTTCGAGGAGCGTATCTTTCGGCTCAGATGTCTGATACATGTGATTAAAAAGGCTACAGAAAGATCAGATTATTATCTACAAGTTTTCATAAGGGTTCAGAGCCTAGGTCTTGATTTATATATGCCAAAAATACTGATAAATTTTATGGGCATATAATCTTCCTAATTTGGTCCTTATCTTGATTCTAATTTCCATAAGTTGAAGAAGTCGGAAGCTTATCAAGACCTCTTGATGATTTACATGAAGGAAAAGCTCAAATTTATAGCTTAACTTCTAAGCTACCTTACACCTACATATAGAGGGCTTAGTTAAGGAGAAGAGAGGCGAATCACTACAACAACATATGTGAAGAAGCAGAGTAAAAGATCATTATTAAGGGAGTAATGGAGAGTTGTAGGAGAGTCCAAGTTAGCGTAGGTCTGACTAAGATTGTAGCTTCTACTATTTTACTTGTATCTATGTTTATGGCCTTGAGTGGCTAAACTCTCTTGTGTAGTTCAGGTGCTGTAAACTTGTGATGATTATTGTGAGATAGTTTGTGCTTATAAATTCTGTTTATGTTGACATTGTTATTGCGCATAATCTGTATGACTGCAATTGCATGTCAACTAATGTGTGTAGTACGTGATTACATGAAACCTAGGCACTAATTATACACTGGAACCCAAGTATCAATTAAATAAAATATATATGATAACATGTCCTAAGTTCTGCGAAAGCAATTAAATAAAGCATATATGGTAACATGTCCTAAGTTCCGCGAAAGCATCTTACTTGGTCAGAATTTCCTATCATAGTAGCACAACTGCATATGTCTTGTTGCTTGGCTGGTAACTTATCACAGCATGTTAGACATATAGATTTATATCATGGCTTAAGAGTATGATCAAAGTAGAATAGGAGCAAATGACTACACTCTGAAATATGAGATGTATATTTTACTTAATTCAGTACATGAATAAGATTTAATCTTTTGTATCAAAGATCAGTAATTTCGCAAGTTAAGACCACCTGAACGACATATTTTTTCCTGTCTGATTTCCTTGTTAATTGTTCTATTTACATTCTCAAATCTGAAAAACCCCAGACGTTGTACTTAAACTTTCTTTAAGATTGTTTGTCTATTAGAGTTTGTGACTCAGTCCCTCAGTCCTTGTTAATTGACACATAACTAACTACTAGCTAGTGAGCAAAGGATTATAAATTTACTTACACGGAACAGCTCAACGATGGTCAGTCAAATTAGCGTTGTTGTTGGGGACTGAGGTAAATTAATACCTTGGTAACTAGCCACTTTTTATAGTTTTTAGGGTCTATCAGAATTTTGCCACACACGCTATCAACTAACCCTAGCGCTCGCAAGTTCAAGTTTTTCTGTTTTCTGTTTTCTGTTTTCAGAGTTACTATCCGCGCGACCCTACTCGCCAAGCGCCCGACACACGACTGATTCTCTGTCAGTTCTGTCTTTCTTATTTAAGCTGCTTGTTACCTGTAGTAACCCCTAAGACCAGTTGTTGCTGAGTCTATAAACTTTATTTTTCTATGATAATCCCTTCACATTCTATGAGAATCCTGAAGAATTGATTCGACAAAGGAACCGTGCAAGGAGAGAAGCAGTTGAAGCATAGATGGCAGCACAACAAAATCGGCTACAAAGGAGGACATTCAGGGAGCTCACTGCTCCAATATTTCAAGATCAGTCGCGTGCATCAGAGCCCCATATGACGAAGACATCAAGATTAAGGGAGGTGTTATGCACCAGCTCCCTAAGTTCTGTGGGACGCCCGAAGAAAATGTTCATGCCATTCACGGGAGTTCAATGTGGTCTGCACCTCTATGAAGCCAGTCAGGAATGATCTGCACAAATACATTTTGCTAGCTTTTCCTTTTTCATTACTAGATTACGCTAAGGAATGACTTCTGTGTTTGCCTGCATAAACAATCACCACTTGGAATCAGATGCAAGAAGCCTTTCTTGTCAAATATTTCCATGCAGGTAAAGAATCTCAAAGCCGGAAGGAGATATGTGAAATCAAACAAGCCGGATGAGACAACCTACGATTACTACGAATGTTCAAGAGGCTGACCACCAAGTGCCAGAACAATGGTTTCTTGGACCAGAACGTGATCGAGTTTTTCATTGAAGGTATGCTATCACAAAATCAAAGATTATTGGAAGCATCACCTGGTGGGAGCATTCAAAACAGACACCGTGAAGGATTTGGGATATTATAAAGGAGATAGCTGAGAATGCACACATGACCACGAGACCTCGGGGAGTTCTCAAGGTAGCTGCATCGAAAGCAAACATGATACATGCCTAAACTTAACCCACACCAGCCACACCTACATAATTCTCAAACATGAAGGCCTTGATGCATGAGGTTCTTCAGGCCATGAAGCGCATGACACAAGTATAATGTGAGGTATTTATGTCCATTAAACATACCACTGATGCGTGCCCTTCTTGGCAAGAACCTGTAGGCCAAGAAGAAGATACTATGGCCATAACTGAACATCGTCAAGGGCAGCAGCAAGGAGCAGCACTACCAACTCATTACAATTCAGGCCTACGAAATCACCCGAATATAAGCTATGGGAACAACAAATACTTAGGACCAAGACCTTTCGTTATTCCCAGATTCCAACAACAAACCAATAACAGTGGACTAGAAGCTAGAGTGCAGAAGTCGAGGAATACATCAAAGAACGAGACAAGAAGATGAACTTGAACCTAAACAACATGAAAAGATAACTCTCTCAAATTCCCACGAACGTAAAGGAATTAAGAGCTTCACAAGGCCGTCTCCCATTGCAAACTGAGAAAAATCCTCACCCACATGTTAGTACATTTGACGTATAGGAGGAGGAACAGAAGCGAGACGTTTGGAAGAAATTTTTTAAAGAAGTTCCACCACTACTGTGCAGTCTCTCGCACGTGTATCGGTATTACGCCGAGCATGCAGCCATACGAATATCAAAGCCTGAAGGAGTCCCGCGTGCGAGGAATGCAAAATCTCAACAAACATGAATTACACAGAGGAGAAAACACATGTTATATTTACACCTAACATTGCTAAACACTCTATTAACACTGTGTCTACTTTAATTCAATAAGTCCAAGCTGAGAAAGAAGAGATAAAAGAAAAAGAAGATGAAACTCCAAAGCTAGAAGTAACTTGTAACCTAGCTTATGAAATGCCTATGAAAAGATATGATCTGGGTATATTTGTCAGACAATGCATGATAAATACTAAAATTTTCAACAAATGCAAGGTAGATTTAGGGGCTATGGTTAATGTTATGCCTTTTAGCATATATGAAACCCTAAATCTTGGACCATTACGAACAACTAAGGCTATCATATCTCTAGCTGACCGATCCGAATGTTCATCCACTGGGTATATTAACTAACATTCTTGTACAAATAGGGACCCTAACAATTCCTACAGATTTTTATGTCATAAGTATGAAAGATGAAAGATCCCTCAAACATCAACCCATCATCCTAGGAAGACCCTTCATGGAAACCGCTACAATAACCATTGATGTTAGTGAAGGAAGGATGTGGATGCAGGTCAGTAACAAGGCTATCCACATGAGCATATTCGACCATCGAATCAAGTGGAGTTCATTGTGGAGGAGCCATTTTTTGAGCCAAAGAATGAGAAACTGGAGGAGATGGAAGGAGAACTACCAGACCTTTCCTTGGTTATCAAAGGTTTGAGTTTCAATGATAAAGAGCCTCATAAGCCTAACTTGTTTTCTTATGGATTGTAGGCCGAAAACAAAAGAGAACTTAAAGGACAACAATCTAGCGCTGCCATCACTCCTACTGTTGCCGCAACAACCTATGTTACTGTTATCAAACCACCAGATCCTAGGGTGGCGAACCTTAAGGAGGTGAGAAAGACGCCCAAGGAGAAATTCCAAAATCATAATAGGATAACCATGCACGATTCATACTGAAATTTCAAAACATGAAAGCGCAATGGCAACAACAACAAAAAAACACAACTAAATTTATGGATGTGCTAAAAGGAAGCCATCCTTGATAAATTAAGAGGTAAAGTTGGACCTAAAACGTTAAATAAGGACGCCTTACGAGAGGCGACTCAATTTTTTATTTTATTTTATTTCTATTTCTTATTCAGTAATTTTATATTACTTTTTAAAATACTAAGTGAAGCTAACAAGGTCAAGTTCAAATGTGTAGTTTATAGAAAACTTTTATAGAAACTAAGCATAAGGGGAGGCCACGCGCACATCAGAAAGACCGAGGGGGGCTGCAACCGTGGGACTGCTAGGAGGGGCGGTGCGCTGTTTTCCCTTGATCTTCTTCTTCTTAGACTTCTTCGGGGACAGGGGGGAGGGGTGGATCTGAAGCTTCTTCATCCTCCGCGATCTTGAGGGGTTTGGTTGGCTCCAAGAAGGCCGAGGCGGTGCATTCCAAGCTGGAGGCGAAGCTGTCTTCCTCGGCAATGGCCTCCTGGATAGCCGGGTCAGGCAGCGGGCTCTCGGGGTCTGGAGGGGCTGGGTCCTGTGGGGCGGCAGGGAGACTCTTTTTCTTCTTGCCAGGTTTCGACTTCTTTGAGCGGACTAAGGACCATTCAGTTTTTGGACCCTCCGGAGGGGCTGGGGCTTCTTCGGCAGGCACCCGAGAGCTGTCGGCTCTATCCTTAGGAGGGCTATTCCCCTCAATTGCTATGGAATTGTCCTTGGGGGGGTTAGAGGGCTCGGCTGGGGTAGTGATCGGGGATGCTGGGGTAGTGACCGGGGATGTTGGGGGGACTTCCTGGGGGGCAGTGGCCCTCGCTGGATCGGGGTACTTGTCGGGAGCGAGGTCCTTTGTTGGCTCAGCTGTCGGATTGGGATCCTCGACCTCGTCCTGTTTATCTGCGAGAATAGCAAAGGAGTTGTTAGAGGGGGAAGGAATATTAGGCGGAACCTGGGCGGCTTGAGGCGATCGTCCTGCTGAGGCCGCTAAGGCCTCAAGCACATCGTCTTCCAATCCAAGGGCTTGGAAGAGCTGGTATCGAATCCCTTCCCTTTCCCTTTGCGAGATGGTCTGGCGGGGCCGACGGGGCTGGCGCTCCGAGGGTTTAGGGTCCGGGGGGTGATAGACATGAGACATATTCATCAGATTCGTGCAAATTGACATTGCTAAAGATTGGTGTTATTTGGAGTTATTTAATGAGGTCTTCGCCCCCTCATTCAAAGTATGACCACATTACATTGTGTGTCGAGTGCCTACCAGAAACAAAGGAGGAACTTCTTTTAGAGTTTCAGACATGTAGCCGTCAGTGGAGGATCACAAAGGAAGAAGGAGAGAGCTAGTATGGTTTTTAAGGATCATGTCTACCTATCTTACTATGTATTTTTCCATGACTAAGTTTGTTTGTGTAATTCATGTGCTATGATTTGTGCATTGTTGTTGTGAGATTATTGTTCTTAATAAAGTACATGTTTTGATGATATGTTTATTCAGCTTCATCTTATGAATGTCGTTTAATGGCATAACCTTAACAACAATTTAATAGGATCGTTGTTGAGTTATCCTAAGTAAATAGATTTATAAACCTATACTAATTAGTTAGTGACAAGTATAGAGTCAATCCACAGAGACTGAGTTGTGAACGTTTAATAGGTAGACAATTTGACAAGATAAAAGACACAAATATAGGGGATTTTCAGAGATAAAAGGTAAGCAGTACGGTTAATTAGGAAATCAGAAAGATAAACATGTAGTTCAAGTGGCTTTCACTTGTGATAATATCGATCATCGATATAAAAGATTAAATTCTATTCATGAACTGAAATCAGCAAAATATACATCACATTTTAAAGTGTAAATATTTGTTTCTATTCTATATTCATCATACTCTTAAGCCAATTATATGAATTCTATATGTTAACATGCTCTAGTAAGTTATCAACCTAGCAATAAGACATGCAATTGTGTTACTGTGATAGGGAATTCTGACAAAGTTATGTTATTTCCACATAACTGAGGATATTTTACTATGTATGCTCTATCTAATTGGTATTGGCTTCCGCCCTCACAATCGGATATAAGCGCATAGGCTTCATGCAACGAGATACACACATTAGTTTTGGCATGCACGTCAATGCAATCATTCAGGTTCAACGCAATAACAATATCAACATGAACAAAATTTATAACCACAAACTATCTCATAATAATCACCACAAATTTACAACACCTGAACTACATAAGAGAATTAGCCACTAAGGGTCATAGACACATATACAAGTATAATAATATAAACTACTATCTTACTCAAACCTACGCTAGGTTGAACTCTTTCACTGTTCTACACTGCTCCTTGCTTCTGTCACCCATTACTTTTCACCGTACTTCACACTACACGTACTAGACTCTTTTGTTAAGCTCTCTATATATAGGTGTGAAGTACCTTAGCTTTCAAGCTACAAATAAGGAATCTTTCTTCATGTAAATCTTCAGGAGATATTGATGGTATTCGGACTTCTTCGGCTTATAAAAATCAGAATCGAGATAGGAGCCAATTTAGGAAGATTATATGCCCAGAGACTTTGTCGGTGATTTTAACAGATATACATCGAGATTTAGGCTATGACTCCTTATAGAAACTTGTAGATAACTTTCTGAGTTTATCCATAGCCTTTTGAATCACGTCAATCGGATTTCTTTCATTCATTATACTCGCCAATGGAGAGAGGCAAGGAAGAGGAAAAGAATGTAAAATCCCAGAGTTATTGAAAATGGGCATTTAGCCAAAAAGTCCTCTAGAAGTTTTGTCTATGGATGCATTACTTCTAAGCAAATACTAAACTCGCATTACAGAACTTGAGAACCAATTTCTATTGTCAATATGATGACTGAAAATAGCATAGATAAGCCCGTTCCAAAGGTATGAGAATCTCTCTTGATACACACAAATCAAGTAGCCCAAGAAATATAATGTACATAAATGGTGAAACAATCAACGTGTGTGTCTAAAGCTTTGATGCATATCTTGAGTATCATTATTAGGTCAGTCATCATATGAATAATGGGGGCCAGATGTGCATCCGGGGTCAAAAGGATCTTCAGAACCGCAGCAATGCCAGTACTGAAGCACCTTGCCAGATCCAGGAGTATCCATGGTCCCTCCCGTGTGAACACTTTCAAACTTTCTCTTGGTTTCACCACCAAAATGAGCAGTATGGAACTGGCAAGCGCGATCATGATTTAAGGAGGGGTCAAAGGAACCTTTACAATTTTTGCAAGTTCGCCGAGCTTGAACAGTGTTCTCAGAACATTGGATTGAAAAAGACAATTTCGAGTTTCTAATTCTTGCTCCGGATGAATGATTTATTGATATTTGATTCTGAAACGGAATTGAGCTGCCACTGTGTGGGACATCCAAATAAGGAAAACGGCTAGGACAGATGAGATGAGCCATTAACTGCATCCAAAAAAGAAAAGATATTATAGAACTGTGATTTAACTACATAAAAAAAACCAAGCCTTCCCATTTCCTTCGCTGCAAATTTTACAATAAAATCAACAAATAACGGTAAGTGAAGCACCATCAGTAATACTGCATTTCAGGACACTTGAGGTAGCAACTCGGAACACACTATAACAATTACAAACGGCAACCAAAGAGAAGAGAAGAGACAAATCAAACAATTATGCCGCACTCCTCATAAGTCAAAATGATTTGACACAAGGTGGTTGTGAACAAGGATGCATTTAAGTAGCAGGCATTCAAATTTCAAGAATCATTCCCAGATCAAGTAAGAATGCAGGTGAAATGATGAGGAAGTTCTAAACAAAATAGAAACATCACCTAAAGATGTCCAAATGGTTTCTGCAGTTGTTGGCTAATTGGGGGCAAAGTAAGACTGGGAAGGCACAATGACATGTAATAATCAAAGCCATTTGGTTAAGTGGAGCTAAGCAGCGCAGTATTTATGTCAACTGAAGAAAAGGCAAAGTCTTATCGGCATCTACATGTAAAAACACAGGAATCGATAGCATAGCATAGGAGCAGGAACTGGGTCAGATATATGCAATACTTACGCAATCCGATGATCAGCTACGCAGATTCCATTCGTTGGGTACAAATCGGCAGGCACGAATCTCTTCTCATTCACACACCACAGCCACAGCCTGTCTTTCTATACGTATGATAGATAGATTCATTATATATATGTCGATCAATCACCAGAAACAGCAGGTGACTCGAGCAAAACGACATCGTATAGTATTTGCTTTCTGGTATAATTGAGGCTTAGCGCATAACTCCTGAAACAAGACAACCTGCGACGAGGATGTTGAAGCTTCGACAGTCATGGCGTATTTCCACTTCACTTTATTCATCGGCGTCCGAAGCTGTCGCGTTTACGAACCCGGTCGACGCTCTGTACAGAAGGATTTCACGCGCAGGAGATCCCAGTGTTTCCGTCATACCCATAATCGATCAATTTGTCGAACAAGGAGGAAGTATCGTGGAGCATCAGATTAAAAGAATCATTAAGGAGCTCAGGAAGTATAGACGCTTCAAGCACGCTTTGGAGGTGAAAACCACTGCTCTCTTTTTATGGACAGTCCGATTGAGACCCCATTTCCCATTTTTACTTACTTGTGCATTTGCTTCTCATCCTGATGCATCTGGCAAGAACTGTCTGGATGTACGTAATGTGCAACATTTTATGAAATGCTTGGCTATTATACATTTCAGTTTCATAACTTCTGAGATACTTAAAACCGAAAATAGGTTTCTGAGTCAAGAGGTTTCAGAAATCCGTGGTCTTACCATCCGACTTAATTTTACATGATAAAAATATTTTGCGAGTTGATGTCATGAAAGATGTTTGAATTTTTTTTTCTTGTCCCAAAAATCCCTTTGATCTTCTAATTCCATAAAATGAAATGAAAAGGCGGTTGGTTGGATAAATGCTGAGTGGATGAAGGTCTTCGGATTCAAAGATGAAAACTGAGGAAGATTCTGAATGAGATAATTAGTGTGACTTGGCACAGTGGGAGAATGACAACTTCCACCCAGGACTTGCAATATTTGTTGGTATTATTTTCATTTTGCCACTTAGCTCTGGCAGTTGATAATGTCTTGTCCCTTTCAATCTCTTCACAGATATCTGAATGGATGAGCAAGAAACGCCACAATGGCCTAATGCCTGGAGATTTGGCAGTTCAGCTAGACTTGATATCGAAAGTTCATGGTCTAAAACAGGCAGAAGAATATTACGAATCCATTCCTGATGGTAAACGGAGCTTTGAGCTGTATAGCTCTCTTTTAAACTGTTATGCGAGTAATAAATGTGTGCACAAAGCTGAGGACCTTATGCAGAAGATGAAGGACCTTGGGCACATGAGAAGATCACTTTCTTACAATGTTATGTTGAATATGTATTCCAAAATGCACATGTATGAGAAGTTAGACATTCTGATGCAGGAGATGAAGGAGACGGGAATCGAATATGATACATACACTTACACCATCAGGCTAAACGCATATGCCTCTGCTTTTGATAATGAGGGTATGGAAAAGCTCTTGAGGAAGATGGAAGTCGACCCATTTGTTGTTATTGAATGGAATTGGTATGTGACTGCCGCAAATGGGTACCTGATTGCTGGACAAAGAGAGAAAGCCCTGAATACCTTGAGGCAATCAGAGCAACTCATAACTTATGAAAAAAAGAGGAACGCATATGAAATTTTGATGGGTTTATATACAAAACTTGGGGATAAAGATGATTTGTATAGGATTTGGATTTTGTACCGGGGCATGAACAGATATCATAACTCTGGTTATCTAATCATGATAAGTTCGTTAGGTAAACTTGGCGAGATTAGTGGTGTGGAGAAAATATATAAGGACTGGGATTTGGGAAGTAAAACATGCTTTGATATTCGGGTTCCTAACACTGTGATAAGTGTTTATGTCACGCACGGCCACTTAGAAAGAGCGAAAGCGGTTTTGGATGGTCTCATCCAGGAAGGAAAGGATCCTAATGCTAGCAGTTGGGAGCGCCTGGCTCTAGGATATCATATGCGCCAGCAAATGGAGGAGGCTGCGGATTCATTTAAAAATGCTTTACAGCTACCTCGACCAAGACCATGGTGGAAACCAAATGATAGATCTTTGGCGGGCTGTCTGAATTTCTTGATACACAAAGGAGACTTGGAAAAAGCAGAAGAAATTGTGAATTTACTTAAGGAAAGAGGGTATATATCTGTCAATAGCTGGAGCGAACTATTAGGTCACATAAGAGCTGAGAAGGCTGGGCTTGTCACATTTGATAATTACACTGTGGATGGGGATATTGAAGATTCGAACTCAAAACCTTTATCTGTTGAACTACTATGATAGCTGACAATACAAAACAGACGTGGTTCCAGTTCAGTTCTTATTGTTCCGTTTTATCTGGCAGTTTAATTTGTTTTATTCTACCAGAGTCTTTTATCCAAAGTGTGAAGACATTTGTTGCAGCCTTGCAGACAGGTAGTATTAAAAATTACAAGTAAGATGGTTTTCAAAAATCCACAACCAAGTTAACTTATTTCATCTGCTTGTTAAAATGCTGTTCTATCCTGGTATACGATATGGTCCAGCAGTATTACAGCATGCCAAGAGCCAATTTATTTGTTATCGTGAACTGAACTTCTTCTGTTACTGTGGATAATAGGTACTTTAAAAACTAGACTTCCAGAAAAAGTGTTGTGGGCACCAAGAGTTTCGAAGTATCTTTATATGAAACAAAGGTCCGCAATGGGAACATAGATAAGGTGTATGAAGTTGTTCATGTAGAAAAAAGAAATCTCAACTACTCAGGTTATGTGAGAGTGATAAGATCCTTGGCAACGCGTGATGACATCAATGGTGCTGTTAAAATATTTGAGGATTGGGATATCGGAACTGAAACTTTTTTAGGCATCCTAGTACCCAACACAATGGTTAGTGTTTACAGTATATGGGGTTTTTTTTATAGAGTTAAAGGCAATTATCGAGTGGCTTGTCCATCATGGAAAAGGGTCCTAAATCCGTCTCGTGGGATGACTTGGATTAGATTGTTATTTGTGCAATCATATAGATGCGACCATAGAAAAGCTTTTGGAGTTACCTCAATAAAAAATGGCAGAAGTGTTAGTTAATACATTTGTGGAAAGAGGCTGCATATCTGTCACCAGCCGTTGTGAACTATTTATTAACATAAGAATTGTGAAGCCTGGATGGATTAGGTTTGATAATGCAGAACAGATCGGAGATGATAAAGATGAGAAAGCCTAATGTATCAAACTGATATGACCCGTCTTGGTTCCTACTTTTAGTTAAGTATCATCAACTGTATGTGCTCTATGACTAGTATTTGAAGGAATGTGCGGGGAGGAGGATTGCTGAATCTATCTATTCCCATATTTTTGGTATTGCAATCTGATTCCAGAACCTGAGAATATATGTCTGATGGCCGTCACTCATGATCCTTAAGATCTTTCATAGTCTCAGAAGAAAACTAGACACAAAAGTATACAACAAAAGAGGAAGGATGATATCCTGAAAAGCGACGTGTCAACCTGTGTAATGTGTCTTCTCATCCTCGGACTGCTGTCTTCTGCCAAGTAATTGGATCTTGAAATATTGTACATGCTTGTAGCTGAGCTTCCAATTCCTCTGCCCTGAATCATGGCGCTAACCATGATAATTAAAGGGTGCCCAAGTATGGATGAGGTTGGATAAGAATTATGAGGGGAGAAGTATGGTTGTGTTATGGACAGGTAGCGGTGAAAAGGGTGGTGCTCAGATCTCAGTGGATGGATGGTTAATGAATCTGGGAGCAGGCTCCAGAAAGTCGGGGCAGGAGGCCGTGGGGGTATACCAGGATTACAATGAGACATCTTATTTTCTGGTGAATCGGGTATTTTGCCTCGCCCATACAGCGGGACTAAAGTTGTCTCTGAAATTTCAGTTTTGCAGACCGGGCATCGAGGTGGTTGTTCATCAGAAACGTCAGCCGAGATGCTCTCCATGTGGAGCCATTTGTAGATACAGGGCCAGCAGTACAAGTGGCCACAGAAGGTCACAACCGGGTCTTGCACAAAATCTAAGCAGATGTTGCACTCACAACCACTCGGGGGGTCGTCATCCACATCTGCTACCATGTCAGACACACTCCATTTCCCCAGTGAAGATTTCATTTCTTTGTTACTTTCATTTGGGGCTGTCGACTCCTGAATGGATTGCTCCACCGCCATGAAAAGTAGTTTTACTCGGACGAGATATTGCTGTTGACTGCCGCCTAGTAACAGAAAAAAATGTGGAACCTATTAGCATTTTGCGACACCATACCGAATCAAATAACATACACCCTCCTCAGAATGAAACAGTTGTAAATCCAGCTGCTCTAAATCACGACTGAAGAAAGAAGGATCAAGAGAAAAAATTGGGTGTCAGATAATATCGGGAACCATGAATCACAGATTGAGGATTGTTCAGATCTTGCAAAAAACTTGGATACAGAAAAGGAAAGCTAAGTTACCCGGAAAGAGTGATGAATGGAGGTGGCCTGGTGTTGGGAGGGGGGGTAAATGCTTTACACTAATAAATGAAGGAGGTTTCCCCAGAGAAGTTAATGTCAAGATTACAGCTACCGGTGGCTAGATGGCAATACAATACCATACGTGTGTAGTACAGAAGATGACTAGGTGGGCACATCCAATCAATGCCATAATTGAATATGGATTACACGAAATGCAAAACTTGTAAGCTTTTAAATATTCTGCTCTTCTCAAAAGGATGACGATCAGGTTAAAAAAGGGAAAAAAAATGCACGTTTGCCCCCAAGCAAACTGCTTAAGCTCACTTGCTGAGCGAGTAAAGCGCATGTTTGCCCCCAAGCAAAGTGCTTTCAGGACAAAGCTCACTCTGAAACGACTGCCCTCTTCCAGCCGTTTCCCAAGTGGGTCACCTAACCGACACAAATGGGATTGGGATTGCATTGCCATCAACACTCCAAAACAAAGCCAAGCTTATAATAAGTCTCAATTACCAGCAGTCAGTATCAGTACATACGCCTCCATTAGGGATAGACAGATCTCATAGGAAGAAGAATAATGATGGAAAGGAAAATGATAAAGAAAGTCCAAACATATTAAGTTTCCATAAGGGAAAGCTAATACGAACGATATTTAGGTGAAACATTACAAGTAAAGTTTAATTAAATTAAAGAATTTTTCATATTCTTCTTACACATTTCTCATCCCTTATACAGTAAGAGAAAAATTAATTTTACCTACCATTTTCCTTTTCCTCTAAACCAAACAGAGCCTTAATTTTCTATTTAACCTGTTATAGTCGTAGTACGAAGAATGCAATACGGATGAAGGGTGAGTATTAGTAGTAGGTAGTAGCAGTTGACATGTGATGTTAATTTTCTATTCACCAACAGGAAAGCAACCAATTTCAGTTGTGAAGAAATTGAAGTAGTAACAAATGAAGGATGCATAGGAATTTTTTTTAGATTGGGATAACCTTGTCCTTTCAGGCCGGCTTGAATTCTTGGGAGAGCTCCGATTTGGTCATCTTGCTCACTCTCTCCATTTAATTTTACAGAATAATTATTAAATTTATGAAATAATTACTTTGTTGATGTTATGAATTGAACTGTTTTATAAATGACAATAAAGATTGACCACAAAGACATAGAAATAACTTCTTCCATGTCCTACTAATTTGTTTAGTTTGAGGGGTGAGACTAATTGAAGGGGTTCTACTTCCCTCACAGGATACAAAATTGCAAAGTCGGTGTGACAAAGTATTCCAGCTCAATTAGAACTAGTTATAGAAATCGAGATAGAATCACTATGTTACAATTTCACATTAATTGTACAAGAGATTGTGTAATGGTACTTAAGTTTAAGAGTTTCTCCCACATAATATACTAATCTTTTTGGGTTGGCTCTTCCCTTGAGATTAGGTGCCTAACATTAGTCTCTTTCATCAAGAGCCAATACGGAGGAGGCGGTCTGGGAAATAACTACCTAAGTCAGATTGCTACAGTGAAACTGCTCAGAGTAGGCCGTCGTGGGCGCCATTCGCAAGGGGCGACCTAGGAGGGGATGACCTCAGAAAGAACTATCTAGGCCAAAGTGATAGAATGACGCCGTCTAGAATAGGCCGACGAGGGCGTCAGTTTCCAAAACGGTGGTAATGTTACAATCCCACCTTAAGTTCAAGAGATTTGTGCAACGGTACTCAAGTTCAAGGGATTTCCCCAACTTAATAGATTAATCTTTTGAATTGGCTCTTCCCTTGTGCTTAAGTACCTAACACACTCACTACAAATTTTGTAGTACGAAAAATCATACCGTACCATACCATAGGCAGATCAAAATTTAGACGGCCAATGAATCGTACTGACGCTGATTAAACTTGTACGATTTGAAGCCCGAAAGCTTTACCTGCGGAGCTAATGAGTAGGAAATTATTTGTTTTTGAAGCAGGAGGGTTCTTGAAGCGCTGTACAATGGCACAGAACACCAAATAATAATATTATATCCATCAGCAACCAGATAAAAAGAAAAAAGAAATGTACCGAAGGATGGAAGTATACCTAACGAGGAGTCTGCAGAAAGAAAGAAAGAAATAAGTTGAAGAGAAGATTGTTATGAAGGCAAGGGTTGGTTTGGATGCAGAAACAGCAGGAAATTCTGATTTGAAGGAGAGGAGCATTTGATGGTCAATTTATACTACGCCATATTCAAGCACCTGAACAACTTTTGAACTTGAGACGATACGTGCATGTCCTCGTCAAATATCATATCATAAACTGTCACTGGTGTCTTCGCCCAACGACGACCAACCTAACCACACAGGCCGACCCATCCCCATATCCTCTCAAACTGCTTTTTTAATAATATGGTCTACTCCCTTTGTCCTCTAGTACATGTCATTTAAGATTAATTTGAGTAGATCAAGGTGAAGTTAATACTAGATATTGAACAAATTTAATAAGTAGGTGGTTAATATTTTTTTGAAAAAATCATACAAAAAGTAAAAGTGGTAAATGATTACGGTAGAGTAGTGGATTTTTTATTGATTATGATAATGAAGTAATTAATGTTTCACGTTTTAAGATGATTGTTGATATTAAATACGCATTGAAAATTTTTAAGTGACAAGTAAAACAAAAAAAACAAAAACATTCGGTTAAGTGACATGTAAAAGAGGACAGAAGGGGTATTCATTAGGGTTTTTTTTGAGGGGAAAAACCCAAAAGGGACCCTGAACTACCACCGCTTAACCAATTGCGGTCAGAACTACCATGATTTCCAAAAAGGGTGCGATGAAAAAAAAATTGGACTGATTTTCTAAATTAAAATTTATCATTACATTCTAAACATAATATTAGTATAAGACTTAAATTTGTGTGCAAACATTACGTCATTTGGTTATCAAAAGACGTCGTTTTCTTTATTTGCGCAAAACGATATAATTTATTTTGATAACCAAACGACGAAATTTTTGCACACAAATCTAAGTCTTATAATTATATTAGGTAAGGAATGTAATGGAAAATTTTATTTTAGAAAATCAGTCAATTTTTTTTTCATCGCACCCTTTTTGGAAATCGTGGTAGTTCTGACCGCAATTGGGTAAGCGGTGATAGTTCAGGGCCCCTTTTGGGTTTTATCCATTTTTTTGACGCATTTGAGTCTTAGACCAGCTGGAGTTTATCCATTTGAATCCTCATAATGGATTTTTTTGATAATTAGTTGTTTTGGATATTAAATAAATTAAATTTTTATAAAAAATTAAAAAAAATTAAAAAATATGAAATAAGTTTTAAAAAATAAAAAATAAAAAATAAAATTATTTTCAAAAAACCTTTTTTAAAAATATTTTTAAGAAATTAATTTAATTTTAAAATGAATTTAAATATAAAAATATATTTTTCATAATGTATTATTTTCAAATTTATTTATTTATTTATTTATTTATTTTATTTGATAGTTAAGTATTAAAATAATTAATTTTAAATTTAATGGATTCAAATAATGAACTTGAATTTTGAATTCAACATTTAAAAAATTATTAAATTTGGATTTGAAATACGGATTCAAATAAATTGAGCATGAGTGTAAATATAGACCGAACACATGAACACCCCTATGCTACGCTAGAGGAGTGAGTAAGTTTATACAAGTTTTGTAATGACAAGATGTGGAGGGCGCGCCCCTAGCCTAGCCCATTTGGTAAGGACGTTGGAGTTGCGTCCCACCATTCTATAACGTGTGTCACTAGTCGGAGTTCGAGCCTTTTAATTTCTTTGAATTTTATTTTTTTTTTAAATTTTTATTTTTAAATTTAAATTTTTAGTTAATTATCAAAATTATTATTATTATTATTATATATATTTCTATCTGATTAATCTTTCCGATTAATTTTCACTAATCACTCGACATTTTGTTCACCGTCTAC
>NQLW01000071.1:3537630-3573713 GCA_002312845.1 Kalanchoe fedtschenkoi
ATAAAGATTGACCACAAAGACATAGAAATAACTTCTTCCATGTCCTACTAATTTGTTTAGTTTGAGGGGTGAGACTAATTGAAGGGGTTCTACTTCCCTCACAGGATACAAAATTGCAAAGTCGGTGTGACAAAGTATTCCAGCTCAATTAGAACTAGTTATAGAAATCGAGACAAAATCACTGTGTTACAATTTCACATTGATTGTACAAGAGATTGTGTAATGGTACTTAAGTTTAAGAGTTTCTCCCACATAATATACTAATCTTTTGGGTTGGCTCTTCCCTTGAGATTAGGTGCCTAACATTAGTCTCTTTCATCGAGAGCCAATACGGAGGAGGCGGTCTGGGAAATAACTACCTAAGTCAGATTGCTACAGTGAAACTGCTCAGAGTAGGCCGTCGTGGGCGCCATTCGCAAGGGGCGACCTAGGAGGGGATGACCTCAGAAAGAACTATCTAGGCCAAAGTGATAGAATGACGCCGTCTAGAGTAGGCCGACGAGGGCGTCAGTTTCCAAAAGGGTGGTAATGTTACAATCCCACCTTAAGTTCAAGAGATTTGTGCAACGGTACTCAAGTTCAAGGGATTTCCCCAACTTAATAGATTAATCTTTTGAATTGGCTCTTTCCTTGTGCTTAAGTACCTAACACACTCACTACAAATTTTGTAGTACGAAAAATCATACCGTACCATACCATAGGCAGATCAAAATTTAGACGGCCAATGAATCGTACTGACGCTGATTAAACTTGTACGATTTGAAGCCGGAAAGCTTTACCTGCGGAGCTAGTGAGTAGGAAATTATTTGTTTTTGAAGCAGGAGGGTTCTTGAAGCGCTGTACAATGGCACAGAACACCAAATAATAATATTATATCCATCGATCAGCAACCAGATAAAAAGAAAAAAGAAATGTACCGAAGGATGGAAGTATACCTAACGAGGAGTCTGCAGAAAGAAAGAAAGAAATAAGTTGAAGAGAAGATTGTTATGAAGGCAAGGGTTGGTTTGGATGCAGAAACAACAGGAAATTCTGATTTGAAGGAGAGGAGCATTTGATGGTCAATTTATACTACGCCATATTCAAGCACCTGAACAACTTTTGAACTTGAGACGATACGTGCATGTCCTCGTCATATATCATATCATAAACTGTCACTGGTGTCTTCGCCCAACGACGACCAACCTAACCACACAGGCCGACCCATCCCCATATCCTCTCAAACTGCTTTTTTAATAATATGGTCTACTCCCTTTGTCCTCTAATACATGTCATTTAAGGTTAATTTGAGTAGATCAAGGTGAAGTTAATGCTAGCTATTGAACAAATTTAATAAGTAGGTGGTTAATATTTTTTTGAAAAAATCATACAAAAAGTAAAAGTGGTAGATGATTAAAGTAGAGTAGTGGACTTTTTATTGATTATGATAATGAAGTAATTAATGTTTCACGTTTTAAAATGATTGTTGATATTAAATACGCATTGAAAATTGTTAAGTGACAAGTAAAACAAAAAAATTCGGCTAAGTGACATGTAAAAGAGGACAGAGGGGGTATTCATTAGGGTTTTTTTTGACGCATTTGGGTCTTAGACCTGCTGGAGTTTATCCATTTGAATCCTTATAATGGATTTTTTTGATAATTAGTTGTTTTGGATATTAAATAAATTAAATTTTTATAAAAAATTAAAAATATGAAATAAGTTTTAAAAAATAAAAAATAAATTTATTTTCAAAAAACCTTTTTTTAAAATATTTTTAAGAAATTAATTTAATTTTAAAATGAATTTAAATATAAACATATATTTTTCATAATGTATTATTTATTTATTTTATTTGATAGTTGAGTATTAAAATAATTAATTTTAAATTTAATGGATTCAAATAATGAACTTGAATTTTGAATTCAATATTTAAAAAATTATTAAATTTGGATTTGAAATACGGATTCAAATGAAATGAGCATGAGTGTTGATCCTTTCATATAAATATGGACCGAACACCCCTATGCTACGCTAGAGGAGTGAGTAAGTTTATACAAGTTTTGTAATGACAAGATGCGGAGGGCGCGCACCCTAGCCTAGCCCATTTGTTAAGGACGTTGGAGTTGCGTCCCACCATTCTATAACGTGAGCGCCGGTGTTGATTAGTCACTAGTCGAGTTCGAGCCTTTTAATTTCTTTGAATTTTATTTTTTTAAAAAATATTTATTTTTAAATGTAAATTTTTAGTTAATTATCAAAATTATTATTATTATTATTATATATATTTCTATCTGATTAATCTTTCCGATTAATTTTCACTAATCACTCGACATTTTGTTCACCGTCTACCACTTTTTAGAATATTTGTGCGCACGTCATCATATTTACCGTATAATATGGATTAAAATAACTTAACAAAATTAAACTGATTTTCTTAAGTGTTTAATTAAATATGATAAACTGATAATCTACAACTAATTAAAAAAAATTGAAATATACTCACGATATTACGAGGATGATAAATTCCGACACATTTCGAAAATGAGGAAGCAATGATAGAATGAAATTTTAGGGGCGAAATTTGCAACGTCAAGTTCAAACTCTAATGCCAAAAAAAAAACATAATTTCGTTGCTCAACAATGTATATCTCAATTTCTCAGCATACTATTTCTATGCTACTCAAGCAACTCCGATTGCTATCAAAATATGTAAATGGTAACTTTTTATGGAATGTTCTTAAATGTGACACCATATTACAAAATTCAAATAGAAAATATTTTATTGTTCTTAAGGCCGTGCTTGGTTTAAGGAAAATTTGATGTAAAGAAAAATTTGTGAGAAAATGAAAAATTAGTAGGAAAATTAAATGGAAAATTAGAATGAAAATTAAATGATAAATAAGAAATAAATGTGTTTAAAATAAAGAATGGTTTTACATTTTCCTACAATTTCTTTCACCTCTAACTAAACTATGGAAAATAAGATGGATTCCATATAGGAATCCACTTTCCCCCAAATTTTCTTTTTCACCGAATTATTCCTAAATCAAAACACACCCTTTCAATATCAAAATAAATTTCATATATAATAATTCGACAAATTTTATTAGTCAAAATACCATCACCTAATTTATCCTATAATCATAAAATGTGAACAATGAATGACTGAATTCGGATTAAATCTACTTGTACAAGATTAAATTTTTTTTCTCACTTAAATTTATTACCTTGCCTTAAATCTCAAAACATTATCAAATTAGGAGTTAACAATGAAAATTGATTCTAATTCAAAACAACATGTAATGTATTTTTAAGTGCAATTACCAATCTACTTATTTAAAATTTGTAATTTAAATTAATGTAATAGTGATTTAGAATTATATTTGTATATAATTGTTGCTCAATGGTTGAAAGATGCTACTTTACCAACTTTTAATAAGGTCTATATAGCACATTTTCCTCGTGTTGAATTTCATGCATGGCCTTGGCCATGCCACTATGGTTAGGATTTTAATGATTTGGTTTGGCCCGATTTAAAATTAAATTTCAAACCAATTTATTTTTGATTGATTTTAAAATTTTGAAACAGAACTAAATTGTTAGTTTTAAAAATGTAAATCAAATTAAATCATATAATTTAGTTTGGTTTGATTTTCTCAAGAAATTTTTGCTGTTTTGTTTACTAAATAACGAATTTAATATGCATATAATAATATAAAACTAATAACTGGTGAAAAAAAATACTAAATGGGGTATGTACTATTCCCATTTTAAAAATCATGATCATCATCACTTTCAAATATTTAAATTCATGGTCATTTTGAATTGAGGGGATTGT
Source organism: Kalanchoe fedtschenkoi (assembly GCA_002312845.1). Taxonomy (NCBI): domain Eukaryota; kingdom Viridiplantae; phylum Streptophyta; class Magnoliopsida; order Saxifragales; family Crassulaceae; genus Kalanchoe; species Kalanchoe fedtschenkoi. Next base: position 3,541,451 of record NQLW01000071.1, read on the forward strand.
TGCGCGCAATAATTGAATTTATATTTACAACTATAATTACAGACAAATTATAATTAGCCACCTAATGGGAAACAATCATTTTAATACATTTACATTCATTTTAACCTATTTTTTAAAGGTTAAGTACAAATGATGGGTACAGATTATCAACAATTTAAAAATCATGGTCGCAACTATAAAATTTTAACATTCTGTGTCTATTCTATTTTTAAGATTCTTGTATAATTTTTGAATTATTAATAGAATCCCCAAATAGTTTATCTAATTTCCTTACATACCATCATCTTCATCCTTTCATCAAAATTCATACGTCAAAATTACTCCATTAAAAAGGATAAGTGTGTTAGATAGTATTATTTGCAATAAATGATGTAATAAAATGAAAATAGTGATTATAAGTTGTAATTATATAATTACTCCGATAACAAAAATAGCAATTTTAAAATTCACGATGAGGGGGAGGAGATGAATTTTAAAATTTTAAAAAAATGAATGAAAACTGTAAGAACATAGTAGTATAGTTTTAGTTAGATGCTTAAATATAATTTGTAAATTGTATTATAAATTATAAATATAAATTCAATTATTACACAACAGTACTTCAAAAATTTTAAAATTAGAAAATTATGATTGTATATTTTGAAAAGAGAATAGTGCACTTTTCCTTAAATGATACTCCCTCTGTCCTCTTTTACATGTCACTTAACCGATTTTTTTGTCCACTTTTACTTGTCACTTAACAATTTTCAATGCGTATTTAATGTCTACAACTACCTTAAAGTGTCAAACATTAATCACTTCATTATCATATTCAATAAAAAATACATTCTCCACCAGTAATCATCTATCAATTTTACTTTTTGCATGATTTTTTTTATAAAAACATCAACCGCTCAATCATTAAATTTATCCAACCGCTAGCATTAACTTCACCTTAATCTACTCAAATTAACCTTAAACGACATGTAATAGAGGACGAAGGGAGTATTATTATATGTGGAACTTATTATCTAACCAACCTATATGCAAATGGTTCTAGCAGAGAGAATTGGAACCGGTAGTTGTTGTTTTCTTAAAATTGACAAAACCGAGGCATTAATATTAAAAACGGAACCCTGTTTGATCACACATATATACTCGATTGACTCATTTATCAATTTGCACTTCTGCTCCTGTAGTATGGGCGAAGCTCAGGAGTGCATGTTTTTGTGACATTTGTTATCACCTGCGGGACGGTCAATAATTCAGCTTTAAAGATAGGGATAAAACCCAAAAGGGGCCCTGAACTACCACCGCTTACCCAATTGCGGTCAGAACTACCACGATTTCCAAAAAGGGTGCGATGAAAAAAAAAATGGACTGATTTTCTAAAATAAAATTTACCATTACATTGCTGACCTAATATTATTACAAGACTTAGATTTGTGTGCGAAAATTATGTCGTTTGGTTATCAAAATAAATTATATCATTTTACGCACATAAAGAAAACGACGTCTTTTGATAACCAAATGAATTAATTTTTGCACACAAATTTAAGTCTTGTAATAATATTAGGTTTGGAATGTAATGGTAAATTTTAATTTAGAAAATCAGTCCATTTTTTTTTTCATTGCACCCTTTTTGGAAATCATGGTAGTTCTGACCGCAATTGGGTAAGCGGTGGTAGTTCAGAGCCCCTTTTGGGTTTTTCCCCTTAAAGATATCATTAAATACAAGTTATGAGTTGAAGTTAGTTAGGAAAGCTTGAGGCTCCCTCTGGTACTGTCTCTCTGTCCTCTTTTATTTGTCGTTTAAAATATTGTGTATTAATTTTTAAAAATAAATAATTTAAAATATAAATATTATAAAATTATAATAAAAAAATATTATTGAAGTAGAATTCGATACGAACATATTGAGATTCATCATCATAATGTTTATCATAAAACATTACATACAAAACAGAAAGTCAAACTCAAATCTATAAAAATAAAGCGACAAGTAAAAGAGGACGGAGAGAGTAAATATTAAGTGTTTCTCCAATTGATTACGCGGGTTTCATTTATCCCGTGAAAAATGATAAAATGCAAGCGAAAATAAATTATCCGTAAATTTTCTATCGTCTCTTTTTATCAAGAATGAAAAATTTTAGGAAAAAATTAAACATTCTTTATTTTAATAAAAAAAATTTATCATCTAATTTTTATTTTCCCAATTTTTCCTAAACAAAACAAAATATTCCTTCTGGTTTTACATCTCATTCTCCTTTCTCTCACATTTTCCCTAAACCAAACAAAGCCTTAGAGATGAACAGTAACTTCCATCAATAGGTGTGTTTTTGGATTGAATTTTAATAAAATTCATAGTTATTTATAAAATTTGATTCAGCCCCATCCAAACAAAATCAGATTCAAATTTATTGATTTAAATCAACTCACTTACCTTCGATTAATAAAAACTATTATAAATAAATCGAATAGGCAAATTTGAGTTGTATTTAATTTGGATCAAATCAAAATCATCTTATTTGTAAACCAAGACCAACCCAATCTAAATTTTTAAATCTAAATCCAATCCAAACATACTCAACCAGTCAACCACCCAAATTTAAATTATTTGTTGATTTATGTCGGGTATTGGGATAACTCAATATCCGTATACTATTTGGTTTAGCGAAAATGACTAGGAAAGGAAAATGGATCCGAAAGTGAATTTCTGATGTAAGTCATCATATTTTTCTTTGTTTGATCAGAGGTGGAAAATTTATGAAAAAGTATTCAAATATTTTTTATTTTGTTAAAATTTTACATCTTATTTTCACTCCTCTAACATTCTCTAAACCAATCAAGAAATTCTTCCTCATTTTCTTTCAAATTTTCCTTGTTATCAAAGTTTCTCTTATTGAACCAAACCGAGCTTTGGTCTCATCCACCAACTTAAAATCTATCTTGTGCAAGTTGGACACATTTTTAGGTGGATTGTATTGTCATGTGTTTGCTGAATAAATTATGAAGTTACTCTCTCCGTCCTCTAATATATACTATCGTTTAAGGTTAATTTGAGTAGATTAAGGAGAAGTTAATGCTAACGGTTGTACAAATTTAATAAGTAGGTAGTTAATATTTTTTTGAAAAAGTTTGTGCAAAAAGTAAAATTAGTAGATGATCACTGGTGAAGAATGTATTTTTTATTAATTATGATAATGAAATGATTAATGTTTGACATTTTAAGGTAGTTGTTGATATTAAATACGCATTGAAAATTGTTAGTAAAAATGGACAAAAAAGTTCGGTTAAGTTACATGTAAAAGAGGACAGAAGGAATATATAAGAAATCAGATTTTTTTACTATCAGCCAATCAATAAGAAACACATAACATTTGATTTTTTTTTCCAAATTATGATGCCAGATGTGATGGAAGCTAACAATTTCTGATACATGTTGTTGGAGCGAATGCATTTAATATAGTTGTTAATTTTCCGGGTTCTGAACGCTTGCATGGTTTGCAGTTGGTGTGGTTTACATCATCTTAATTTGATTCATTGTTAGAAAGAGACGTGCTGAAAAGACGAGACAGATGATTAGTAGAGCATTAGATTAGCTAGATACCACGAAAGCAAGACAAGTAAACAAAGCTCAACCTCATTCCTACGATCATGACATTCTATGATATGATATTCCGGAGGCGTGTGGTTTTTGGTGGAGCAATGTGTAGCGTTTCTTGTGGCTGGCTGTAGTGAGATTTGGAGATACGGGAAGTAGCTAGATCTAGTCTAGGTGTCGATCGAGTTGGTTGATGGATCTGGGGTTGCACATTCATTGTGCCCACTTTAATGCACTAACTCTCTTCTTGTATGGCAATGGCAAAGTTAAGGTAGTCCTGAGTAGGGTCTTGTCATATGTCGCGCGTAGCATGCACAGCTAGGTTTCAACAATTTCAACTTACAAAATAAAAAAATTAATTTCAAAACTATCAGACCAAAGCAACAACTGATATTCAACATATTCTACACTCATCTGCATCCGCTCCACAGACAGAGCTAAGCTCCTTGATGCATGAGTGAACAAATAAGTTCTTTAAAACTTGTGTTTGGTTTAGGGAAAATTTGGTGGAAAGGAAACTTGACAGAAAAGTAATAAAATTCAGTGTTTGGTTTGGATAGAAAATATGAAAGAAAGAAAATTATGTCAAAATGTAATTCTAACTATTAGCCTACAAATATGATGCAATCACGTTCAATATATGCGAATTGAATAATCATTTCTTCTATCAAGTTTAATTTATCCGACAAGGTCAATGTATCCGACAATATTGAAGATACAAAATGATGATATAATCCTTTCTTATACATTTTATATAAAACTTTATATGATAATGAAAAATGAAAATAAATACTTGTTAGTTTTCTTGACATTTTTAATAACAAACTAAATAAAGGTAAAATTAGATGCAATCCTTTAGGGTGTGTTTGGTTTTAGAAAAATTTGGTGGAATGTGTTTTCCCTCATAGAATCCATCTTGTTTTCCTTTATTTGGTTAGAAGTGAAAAATGGCAAGAAAATTCTAAAACTTCTTTGTTTTAAACAATTTTTTTTTCTATCTAAATTTTCTACAAACTTTATTTCTCATTTTCTCACAAAAATTCCTTCGTATTTTCCAACAAATTTTACTTCCCACCAAATTTTTCCTAAGTCAAACACAGTCTTAATGATTCAATTTCCTTCTCATTTCCACTAATTTTTTTATCAAATTTTTCATAAACCAAACACACCCTAAGAGCCCGGTTCTCCAATTTAGAGGAAAAGAAAAATGATTGGAAATGGATATTCAAACTTTCTCTTATCTGTTTCGTTAGGGGTGGAAATTTTCAAAATATAAAAAATCAAAATATTAAAACTTTCTATGTTTTCTTCAATTTTCTTTCCATTCAAATTACTATGCTAATCAAAGAACTCTATAGATTTTCTCTCAAATTTTCATTTCCTTCTAATTTTTTCTAAATTAAATAAACCCTAAGGCTGTGTTTGGTTTAGAAAATTTTGAGAGAAAGGAAAATTTTATGAAAAATGAGAAACAATTATTTATTTGATTAAGGGAGAGTTCAAAAAATGAAAATTAGATGGAAAATTGGAAAAAAATTGTACTAAATCAAAGAGTATTTTAACACTTTTCTCAAAACTTGTAACCTCAAACCGAAAAAAAACAAGGATGAAATTCATAAAAAAAAGGTTCACTTTTCCTCCCACTCTTATTTCCTCATTATTTTCCCTAAACTAAACACAACATTTATGCTGTTCCATCGTCGGATATTACCGTTTATTGAGCTTAACAGGTCGTACTACATGTCATGTGTTTCCGTCCAAAGTAAAAAGATAATAAATTTTCATATAACAAATTTAATATACAAGTACAGAGTCTTATAACTACATAGGCGTTGTTTCGTTACACTTATTAGGTTCTATTAAGAGGTGATCTTTTATATTAAGCATTCAGTGAATCGAGTACTTGTTCTTTTCTCTTAGGCTGTGTTTGGTTTAAGGAAAATTTGGTGAAAAAGAAAATGTGAGGGAAAATAGAAAGGAAATGAAATTCTTGGAGAATTCCATCTAATTTTTCCTAGTTTGGTTTCATTAGGAAAATGTCAAGGAAAATTGTTTGGAATCCTTTTTATTTTCCATTATCATGGAAAGTTTTATGAAAAAATATGTCAAAAATATCAACATTTCATCACTTCATACATTGAATTTGTATAAAAATTAATTATTTGTTAGAGATAAGAATTACATTTTTCATCAAATTTTCCACCTAATTTTCTTTCCCTCCTATTTTCCATCAAACCAAACAATGGATTTTACTAATTTTCCATCAAATTTTCCTTTCCTCCAAATTTTCCCTAAACCAAACACAGCCTTAATGAATATTTAGAAAGTCTGAATAATTTATTATCTGAATCATTCAGAGACGATATCTATACAATTATTATAATTATCTCTTTATTTTTTTTATATATTTCTGAAATCAACTTTGTCCGGATTGTTTTTCAATCAGAATCACATCAATACCGACCGCAGCTAGTTTCTTCAATTAGAATATCATACACTTCATAAATAAATAATATTTTTATAACATGATTAAAAAATTTATTTTTATTTTCATGTTGTAAAATTATAATTATAATTTAATTTTATATTAATAAATCATTATATATTAAGATACTTAAAAAAATTATCAAATGAAAATAAATCATTCAGCAACCAGTTGTGGTTTGACCAGTGGTCTGATCATTCAGATTCTCATACAACATTCAATATTCAGCTCTTAATTTTGCAGAAGAACACCTTAGAGAACATCCACGATGTCTACAAATTGATTTTTTTAAAATTTTAAATCAACATATAAATATTAAAAATTTCAAACTACATGATCAATAAGAATTTTTTATCATATTATTTAGGTTCACGGGCGGGCCAGATCAATTCAAATATCAATTTAATTATTCATGATCTAATTTAATTATTTTTACAAAAATTATATCCAAAAGTGTCCAATTTCTGTATGAATGATAGTAATGTAGGGTGTAAGTAATTGGGATTTAAAATAAATCTAAATAAATGAATTTGGGTTGAGTTAGTTATAGTTGGGTTGAGTTTTGAATTTAGTTGGTCTTTTGAGGCAAATAAATTGAATTTGAGTTGATCCAAAAGGAACTCAATTCAATTTACAGCTTATTTTTTTTACTTATAAAATTTATTTTCAATATAACAAAATTGATTGCCCCAAATTCACTGAATTACAAATTTTGAATATGAATTGAATTTGGTTGGTTCAAATTATTACAAACAGATATGATCGAGTATAAATCAATTCAAATTTACACCATTTGGGAAGAACATTGAAAATCCTGCTATGGCTCATAAGCCCACCTAATCAACCAACGTAACTCCGCATATCATCATTTTCAACTTAGAAAGCCCATCCAACACCATTTGGTGGTCCGGCATATTTGGAATTGTTGCTGGTTATTTTGACAATAAAAAAAAAAGAGAATAACTATTATTACTACTTATTAATGTTATTATTATTATTGTTAAGGTGGAAGTCATGAAGAGATAAATGTGTCATTTTATCATTTTTATTAGGATCTAAAAATTGGTCATTTCAGGGATATCCGATAAAATTGGAACGATATAGAAAATTTGCATGACCTCTACACAAGGATGACGCGTACATGTAAAAATGGTCCAATTTAAAAAAAAATTAAGAGGTAGTATATTACTATAATAAGTGTTTAGTGACTTGATTTTTTGTTTGTTTGTTTGCTTTAAACGATAATTTAAAATTTTATTCATTTATTGTCAATTAGGCATCTGAATCATTTGAAACTGAATCAAATCTCATCTAACGATCAAAAATTATCTTAAATATATTTTACTTACTACTTCTTCAATCATATCGTACTGTTATTTTTATATTTTCTTATTTCTATTATAGCTCATGCTACATATTAATAAATTAAATACCTTTAAAAATAAGTTTACATTGAATCATATTTAATATTTATTTTCTTTAAATGCGAAAGTGGTAATAGATAATAATATATTAAAATGTTTAAATAGTGAGTTACCAAGAAAAAGTAAATCATTTAGCAATTGGAAATCAGAAATGATCTAATCATTATTTAGACTAATCAGATGATAAATTAGGATCGAATCCATATGGATAAGGTTGTAACATGTAGTGGTTAAAAAAATAAAAGATAGATAATTGGGGGAGGGGAGGGGGGGCGTTATGATGCGAAAAGAACCTAAAAAAAAAGAGAAGAGCAGTTAGATACTATAAAAAAAGTACATATTGGCAGAAATAATGACTGAAAAACTGATGTAAATCTTCTTTCCAGTAGCTTTCTAGCAACTTTTTCAACCCACATGAATACGGCCGGAACGACGCCATGATGTCCTTTTAAGTTAGATAACCACCAACCGTCATTATTTATCTTATCCGTTTAAAATATTTTCAGCAACTACGAGCCTCTAATAGTAAAACTGGATAAACTTCTAATGTTTATGGTTGTAAATGTATAGGGAGTCATATCAAATGGATGTTAGAAGAACATTACAGTAGAAAATGAAAAGTTTGATGGTGGTGCATGATGTCCCCACGTCAATGCCCGTTATGTGACTCGGGTTGAAACTGGTCATTTTATGTGTTTGATCATAAAGAACTAAAAGTCTATTTCTAAGCCGATGTGTTAGTCCATGTAGGTGTGACATCAAACTCTCATGAGATTCAAATAAACAACTACACGGACAAGAAACATTGACGAAGAAACAAAAACTTAGCCCCTCAAGTTCAAACAATTAAACTATAATACAATTCTAACCTGAGACACATAATACACTCAGCTATAAACCTAAATAACCACTGACAATCATTTTTCATCTTATAGATTAAATTTTGCATTTTATATACGATTGTGATTCTAACAGATATACGATAACTACTCTCATTGGATGTAACGATGAAGCGCAGGCTTTAGCGGAATGAGCGGTACTCGGTGGCTCAAGCTTCGGCTTCTCGGTGCCTCAGCCTTTCGGGGCCTCCACCTGTTGTGCAAGTAAGGTGTCACACTCCAGAACCGCTACATTTATGATCTTCTCTCTGATTCCCATTCGATTTCCTCCTGAGAGTTACTGGCTAAAGACTTCATTCTAGCGATCTCTTGAAGTAAATTGGGGATGCCATTGAGCTCTGCCATAAAGAGGTCCTTACACTCCATATCTTCAATGAAACTCCTTGACACTCTTCTAACTAAAATGACTCCAATTCCTCCTTTTGTGGCCACATTCACAGTAATTTCACTATCTGTTGAGGACCATTAGTTTTGGAGGTTCCTAATATCCCTCAGCGGGGAGGCTTCCAACTCAAAAGTTAGTTATTAACCTTAACTCCTCACTACCCAGACCCTTGTGCGCCTTCAAACCAGACAGGTTGGCAAAAGCCTTGTTTCTCACATTCCATCTATATGACCATTTTGTAGGATATTTCCGGTATCCTTGTCTCCACACATAGCTGAACATCGAGCTTTCCAAATCCCTCAAATTCCAAAGTCAAAATAGAGAACCAGAATCACCTCCATTTGCGAAAATATTCTGGTCATTTTTTTACCATTATTAAATTTGGTCGGAATCAGTGCATTTTTTGTAGTGAGAAATATATGAATGGAGGGAGAATTATAAAAAAGTTAAGAGAATATCAGTATAAAAATGCACAACTCAAGTTAATAACTAGTGAATGCATTGATTATTGATACGAAGGATAAGTTCATATGATGGACCAAACTCAGCAAATTATACAACCTCATGCATCAGAATACTATGAAAAGGCGTAAACAATTGCTCATACACTAATATTATTCTGCCCTTTAAGAATGACAAGAACTCAACAAGACAACATGCGAGACGAAATAAAGAGGATGTCAATAAACATTATGGTCAAAGATAGAGAGTTTAGTTTAGATAATCCGGTCTTAGCCTATCTAGAATGTATTAAACACACAAACATACACACTATATGTTTATTTGCTACTCGTCTTATGCTTATTTGGCCTTACCCTTCATACTAGATCAACACTATAATATATCCAATAATTCATAGGTTATCAAGCTATGATGTGAAACAAACATTCATTGAAAGCATGCTCAATAAACACACACGGATAATAATAATATAATTTTATTAAAGAAAAATTATAATCTCACAATATCAATGTCACAAGTTAACTAACCTGAACGATATAAGGGAATTTAGCCACGCATGACCATGTAAGAACACAAAGGGAGATAAGAAGATACTATCCTTAAAAATTTAACTTGCTTCTTCACTACAAAAGCCTCGCCTTATTCCACCACTAATTTGGGAGAGAAATCTGAGAGGAATTTTGGACTGAAGAGGAGAGGGAGTCCGATGAGATGTAGAACAAAAGAAATCCTATACAGTGTGTATCCAAGTTCTAACATACATAGAATAAGGATTTCTCTCTTAAGAAGCTCTTTCATAATTTTTCGTAACTATCTTGGTAGAGATTTATGAGAAAATCTTCTTGGAACCAAACCTTTATTGATTGGAAATCGAGAACATAAAGTTGAGTCGAATTAGGAAAGTATTATTGCACTCAGACTTTGATTGCTTAGCTATTGGGTAGAGTGTTCAATTATTAAGTGAACTGAATTACTATTACTTAAACAAACTAAATTTCCTTAACCGTTAACTAAAATGACATGTCTAATTAACCAATCCATCGGTTAACTGAATTAATTGGCTAAATAATAAATTAACTAAACCAAACCAAATTGATCGAATATTATTTATATATTATGTATTTTGATATAAAATTTAGACATTTGACTAAAATAAATTAAAAAATTAAAATATTTTTAAAAAATATAAATTAATTTAGTTACTTGGCAACTTTTGAGGGCCATCACATCCACATCAAAAGTTTTATTTTGAGTATTGAACTTACTTTGGAAAGAGGAAATAAAGATCTGCATCTTTTGTTCAAAAGTTAAAGTCAGATTCGTAATGGATTCATACCAAAGGAGTAGGGGAGAGCATTATTTGGTAAAAATCAATTCACCAACCTAAAATAGTCTAACATATTTAGTTCAATTAATGGAAGTGGTATATGTGAGTTCAGTCAACTGAACACACGACTAACTCATGATGCTCTCCCCTACTCTGTTGGTATGAATCCACTATGAATCTGACTTTAACTTTTGAACAGCAAATGCAAAGCTTTATTTCCTCTTTACAAAGTAAGTTCAATGCTCAAAATAAGACTTTTGATGTGGAGGTAATGACCCTCAAAAGTTGCCAAGTCTAGACGTCTTGATTTTAGGAATTAACAACGCGTCACGCGCAAGCATGAGTTGGCCGCGCGCTCGGCCCGGCGTGCGGCCTTCAACTGACTCGATTTCTTACTTATTTCTTACTAATGACAAATGTCCAACTTCTCCTATGTCTCCATGCGTGAGTAACACATAAGCATGCAGTTTGAGCAGGCATAGTTTTGTGCTTCGTCCGTTTTGATCCATTCGTTGCTTCACCATTAAACTCATTTTAAACTAGTATTTGTAATAAGTCATAAAATAGCATGAAAAAACATTAGTTTAAACCCTATACCGGTCAAGAATCATGAGAGTTAAATATGTAATAAATTGCAACTTATCAAATACCCCACACTAAAACTTGATTGTACTCGAGCAAGACATAAAACACAAGGAGTTTTAAAACAAGTCAGAAACTAATGTATCCCATCATGTACAATTGTAATTATGTATCCCTATCTTACACTACCAAAAAAAAGTTTTTATGGCAAAAAATGTGTTGGTCAGAATATTTCGGCCATTTTTCAGGCAATATAAGACCAAAAAAATATTTTTAAATTTTAATTATATGTCAATATTATTTTGTTAAAATAGATTTTTTATTGATAGAGAGTCCAAAGGACCTATTGGTAAAATACCTACAAGGGGTGGTCCAATGCTTAAGGAGGACTCAGAGAGCCAACAAAGTGGAGGACTCAGAGAGCCTACAGAGGATGATGTGAGGCCTAATGAGCATGGCTCGAGGACCCTAAACCAATCGAGTGATGCAGGTGGTGCTTAGAGGCCTACAGATCGGGGCCTCAGAGATGTCGGGATCGAGGAGGATGCCTCAAGGGGCTTTGAAAGACCTGATGCGGGGCCACACTTGACGGAGGGCCAGGCCTGCGCAGGAGGCTGGATCGAGGGAGGTTGCTTGGGTAAGGGGGTTGAAATCCTAGAACAACCATGCGCAGGGACCAAGGCCCGGCAGGCACATTCGGCGCGGAGCCAGAGGGACTATAGGAGCAGCAGGCCTGCAGGAGATGCTTGCAGTTACGCTTCCCAACGCAACAGATCTATCATATGCTTTTTACTTTTGCTTTTTTCTTTTGTCCTTTTTTCAGGCATGCCGCAAGTCTTACCCTAGTCACAGCTGGTGGACATCCCACCTCAGGAATCGAGGCAAGGCTCTGACGTACTATCACATAGCCTCGGTCAGCCATGACAAGCTTCAACGCGATGGAGGGAAGGCTTACACCGGCATGAGGTTTCTAGATTAACTCTAAAATGCTATGTTCGAGGTAGGTAGAGCGGCCGCCAAGCCGTTTAAACCTACACCCAACCAAGATGCAGTTGAGGGGACCCGCCAAGAAGGAGCATGCACTGGGACAACCAGCGGGTAGCGAGCTGCACTGAGCCATTCAGGCCCTGAGAGTGATGAGGTCCGTCTTAGGAGCTATCCTCCGATGTTGTGGCTGGTTGGGCTAGGAGCCGAGAACACGACTAGCTGGGACGCAAGCGACCTGGGCGAGCTAGATCTGAGGTTGGCGAAGCTGAGCAGCATATGAGTCGAGGAGATGAGCAATCTGAGCAAGCCAGATCTAAGGTTGGCAAAGCTACTCAGCAGTGTATGTGATGAGAGAGAGACTCTAGAGCGCGACAGGCAGGGACATGAGCAATCTAGACGAGTTGGATGTGTAGCGGGCGAAGCTACTATCTAGCGTATACGGTGAGGCGGCTGTGATAGTCAACTGTGCAATCAGTGACCAAGAAGCCTTGATCTAGGGAGGCCATGGTAGCTGGTAGCCTTAGGTGGGAAGGTGTGAAAAGTGAGGTGGCCAACTCCAAGGTTTACACAGTAAGGATGAGAAACATGCGACGGAAGGGGCCTCAACTCATCCCCAAAAAGCATGAATCTAGGTTTTCTGGACCTTTAGCTTCCCATGACCACTTAAATCACCTCATTTGGAGTTCTCTAGCTCTGAGAAGTGTCAAAATACTAACCAAAGGTCAAGCATCTAATCTATGTATATTTTTCCAATTTGACCTCATTTTTTTACGATTTGACTCCATTTCGCTTCCTTTTCACTCCAAGCTTTATATTTAGGTCTTAATCCCTAAATAAATATTAAACACATAAAAACAGAGATAAGATAGTTCAGAGACGACTCGAATCACCAAGAAATAGAGCTTTCAGTCAGGTATATATTTTCCCGATCAAAATTTTGGATTTTGTTCGTCATAAACTAATAAAGATAATCTCTTTGAAAAAATGGGAGAAAAATATACCATTTTTATCTCTTTCAGTTTTATATTTTTATCTTTGAAGTTCATATCTCATCCCTATTATGCAATACAAATACAAAAAGAATGAAAAATCATAACTCGCTTTCGTAGGAATCACGAGTGCATTTAGCATATGCATCAAGCCTTTTAAACCCCTATGTGTCTCGAGTGGACGAGTTGTAGTCTCGTTAGAATTTTCTTAGTTTGTATTATCTACAAGTCCCATTTTTGACTCATAATGGATGATGAGACCTATCAGACCTAGTCCTTAATATGCAATCAATCAAACGCAAGAAATAATTTCACAAACAAGATATCTTTTCAACAAAAATGAGCCTTCATTGCGAAAATTTATATAAAGATTTAGAAATATCACTCTTCAAAATTTTGCAAGGATTTTTAAAACCTGCTAAGTTTTTAAGATCACATCAATCTAAACAAGTCACACAAAATTTTCCCACCAATTGTCTATTCTAGTAAGGACTAGTCCACTGGCTTATTAAATCATTTAGCTAAATGCATTTTCATGCAAACACAAGGATCTTTCCTTAATCTTTTATTTGAAAAAGCCTCCAACTAAAATTCTAAGGAAAATAATCAAACAAATGCCAAGTTAAAGTGCGAAAGTGGATTTTGACATATGATCTTGATTCCTTAATTGATTTCCAAATGTATTTGGCTTTTGACCACTCTTTGTTGGAAACTTTTCTTCTTTTTATTTTTTTAAGTTTAGGGAACTTTTCTTCCTCCCTTTGAATTTTTTTGTTTGAAATATATGTTTGTACTCTTTTTATTTGGAAATTGGAATGATGAAATCATTCCACACTTAAGACTTGAAAATATACTTGAAAATCTTTTTTAAAGGGAATCTAATAAATTAAACTTTTAAATAAAGACCACGGTCACCAAAAAATACATGTTAACTAAAGACTTTTGGAACTATTTAAGCATGATGCCCACTTGTTTGAAAATATTTGACCAATTATCACTTTTTAATTTTGAAGAAACCAATTAAATCAAAATACTAAAGATTATAACTCTATACTTGACACTCTAGATCAATAATTTATTTGTTTCAAAACTTTCTAGTAAAATAATTTTTTACATTTTAAGATAAGCCAGAAATTTCAATCATCCATGTTGAGAGTCTAATGAAAACCTTTTTTATTATTTTACAACAAAACAACTCAAGCATGTAAGAAAGATAAAAATTTAGAAAACATCATGCATGAGCTATGTTCACTAATCCCACTTAAACTATACTTGGTCCCTTAATAACTAAACCTAAAAAAGAAGACATAGTTAATGCATGATTTGATTATAAAGACTTAGCAAAGTTAAGTGAAAAGAGTGTGGTATGCATAAGGTAGATTAAGATTATTTTTAAAATGATCTTTGTGCTGTCACTTACTCGGCCGAGTTTAGGACCTTAAGAATTTTGACTCGACCATGTAGGAGAGAGAGAACTTAGGATTTTACCTACCTTAATATACTCGGTCCGAGTATATTCCTAAGAGGAAACATACTCAACCGAGTAAAAGGGAGGGGATATATTTTATCAATTCATATTATACTAATTTCTCTTAGAACAAATTTTAAGCCTCATACTTAGTCATTTATGCACGTGATAGTTTTCGGTGATTCTACATGTAGAATGAAACCATAGCACTCAATGAATGCCAGAAACTCACTTATAATAATCTATCATACTCCTGTTATAAAAATAAAAGGAAAAACTTACAGTCCGGGTTACTTATCGTAAAGGCCTAGTTTGACGTCTTTGACAATATATACTTATTATTGTCTTTATAGGGGTCATCAATCCACCTTGAAGTGCTATTAAAAGAACCGTCGGCCATTGCTGATGTTGGTTTCTATTCCTTGGCAGACCTTCTCTCTTAGATGTCTTTTTTTGAGTGTCTGAATAGATTCCTCTCAACCTTGCTGATGTAGGTTCAAAAATTGTTTGGAGGCGCGAGAGTCAAGGGTAGGACGAAATACTTGTATGGAGTAAGTAAAGCCTCTCATATAATTCATCTATATCCTTAGGTGCTTCAGGCTCCATTAGTTGTGTTACTGCACCAAAATCTAAATCTTCATTAAAATTCTGAGGTGTGACAACCTTTAATCCTTCTCTTGGAATCTTGGTTTGTGTATCAGAGGTGATAAGACCATCATTGAGGTGTCTTATATAAATAAATTTATAATACCTGGCCTCACTAGCAAGCAATAAGTTCAGGATCGATCCACATGGACTAAGTTCTTGTCACATTAGTAACTAGACAACTGAAAAAGAAAAGACTCAAAAGTTAGGGGGTTTAAAGTTGTAATGGTGACTGTGCTCACTTCAACCTGCACACTAATTTGAAAGAACAGTTGGATAAACATGTAGTTCACATGACTTGACTTGGAGGTTCTTGATCATTGAGTCTAATAATGAAACTTTAGTAGTGAATTGAACTCAACAAAATATTCATCACCTATCAAGCATTCCATTTGTGCATGGCGACAATGTGATTGGGTGTAAACAATTGCTCCTGCTCAACATTCATCATACCCTTTAGCCAATGATATGCATTCTATATGTCTAATACGTATTAATTAAGTTGTCAGCCTAGCGAAAGACATACGTTGTTGAGCTACTATGGTAGAGAGTTCAATTAGATATGTAGGCCCTAGCCAATCAAAAGTATGTTTATATAAACATGCACAATCATTAGTGTATTTGCCACTCAACTAATTGGTATTGGCCCTAGCCTTCACAATTAGATCAAATGTAACATAGGTTGTCAGGATATACTATTAAACAACATCAGAAAGATTAAACTCAATAAACACAAAATCAAAACTAAAATTTATTAGGTACAATTTATCTCACAACAATCATCACAAGTTAACAACACCTGAACTAAACAAAAGATTTAGCCACTAAGTGCCATAGAAATAGATATGAGTAAAGATGTAGGAATAACCTTTACAATCTAACTTAGATCTACTCTAGAAAAATATCTCTTGTTGCCCTCCACTGCTCCTCTGAAGATCGTCGTGTCACAGATTGGAAACACTAAATTAGAACTCGAAGGCACGCACACCCTTTAAATTCTCTTGAACTCTCTTTCAAAAGACACAAAGTAGCTTAGTGTTCAACCCATAAATATGAGCTAATCCTTGATGAATATCTTCAGGAGATAATGATGTAAATCGGACTTATCAACTTATAGAAGTCAGAATTGGTTTTGGGATCGAATTTGGAAACAATCTGTCCTCAGACATTGACTATCCTGCTGGTATAAATCTGTTAAGAATTAACCCTTAACTTCTTTTAGAAGTTGTATATATTTCTCTTATCTTTCTATAGATAATTGAATAGTGCAAATCGGACTTCTGGTTAGAAAGTTATGGCCCACTCAAGTTTTTATGTTCTGCAGATTCAGGATTAGGAAACCGCACCTTGTCGTGTGCACGTGTCATGTGCCTCCCTCGCACGCGGATCTCACGCGCGGCCAATGTCACATCAGTTTATTCCTTCATTTCTTTGTGTGACATGTGCATCTCTCTCTCCAAGTAACTGTGCGGGTGGCAGTTGTCCATTTCATGTGGCATATTTGCAGTCTTATGTCTGATTTTCTTTCTTTGTCTGAATTATGCTCTAAAACTGTCCTTTTTAACACGCTTTCACATTAAGACCTAAAATCAGCCTGAAATATAAAAACTAGCTAAAATTATTAAATATTACTGAAGAACAGTCAAGAATCAAGTGAGTTAATTATAATTGAGACTGAATAATTTGATCTCATCAGGAGGTTTCTTCAATCTTTTCTTCATGTTCTTAGTTCCCTTCCTCACGCCTAACAAGCTCCAGTTCATCCCTTAGATCATGTTACATGATATGGGATCCTTCAATCATGTCATCTTCACTAAAGAAGTGCTCATCATCTTTCAATTCTAGCTGCCCCTTGAGATTTTTTTCAAGATCTTCCGTATCGGTTTGAGATTTCCCATTTTTACGTATATAACGATATTATTAAAGAATGTAATTGCTTGAGCATTTGGATCCTCGGCTTGATCCATTGAGTCTTTTTTGGTCTCGTCAAGCTTGTTAGGGATTCTTGGGCAATCTAGCTCGTCATGTGGCTTAGTGACGATACTCCAAAATTAGGATGGTTAACTCCTATTCTTGATTCACCAAGATCTCATTGCTTGGCTCTAAGACGTCTCTATATTTTTTTGAGACTTTGACCAAGAGTTCGAGTGGATATAGCCTCCACTCGTTTGGTCAAGACCTATAGAAGTTGAGCAACTTGCTTAATATCCTCTTACTCCTCGATATCAAACTTCTCCCTCCTTTTATATTTAGCCTCAAGTATATCGTTGAGTTGTTGGCTGATTCTGACTTGAATTTTAATTAAAGGAGTATTCTAATCTACTTAGTTAGATGTGCTTGGTATGTGGAGTTTGTGTATTGAAAGGATAGGGTGTGAAATTTACCAGATATTGACGGTTCCTCCAATTATCATGTTGCTAGGACTTTGGCTCATATTGCTCTCTCTAATATTGACTGGCTTCAAAATCCATGGGATATAAGGTTGTCTTTGCTTCTCATTCAGGGCGCCGTTTTCCATTTATCCACTAGTCGAAACCACATTTTCTTGAAGATTTCGGTTGGACCTCTTGCGCATCTACAATCTTGCATCTCATCTAGCATAGACTCTAGGGTTTAAGATGTGGTATGCTGATAAAAAGAATACATCCTCTCAACTTGAGAAAGAAAAGGAGTAAAAAAAGTTTTGATAAATTTAAGACTTAAGCTAAATAAACTAAATAAATCTTTAGATAAGTGGACCTTAGCTTCTCGGTAATGGCACCATTTTGACGTGCAGCATTTTCACACCTCACAAGCAAGGGTGTAATACAATCAAATACAATTTATAACCCGATAAAGTCTTAAGTCGAACACGAGGAGCGTTGGGCTTATCTAACCATTAATGTGTCCTAGTATAAATATTTAGTTCTAAACAAGTAACAAAGGTTGGATAATCTAACTAAATGTAGTTGATACTAGGGAGCAGTTCTACCTAGCCATCACGCATACAAATATATGAAAAAATATCAAGCCATCATCACAAGTTATGTTAGAAGAGTAATAGTGACATAGTTAGCACTAACAAGGGAGTTATATATCTATGCACATTTTAAAACCAGCACTATGTCACTTCATGCTAATATAATATACCTAAGCATAATCATTCTCTAAATATGTATGCAAACGAATACGAAATTCAGACTCAACATGCCGTTGGACTAAAACTAAATCTTTGTGTGGAGCATAAAGCATGCATATCCTATCCTTGCAAACGTTATAATGCGATTGTCATATTCATGAGTTCTCACTTTTTAGTCATACAAGCAAACAAGTGGTATACTATGAACGTTGCAAGGAAGTATAACAAAATAAATATGATAAATAAAACTTTATATTGAAGCCATAAGATAATTTCCAAGATCAATAGCAGCCGCCTCAACGAGCTGCTCCCCTCCTTGATCTCTAAGGAGAACATGCAAGAAAGCATGGCCATGGCTCAAGAAATGTACCTCGATTGGAACAAGAAATCTCAAGGAGGCAACATTCTTGTGAAGGTAGATCTCGCCAAGGTATTCGACAGGGTCCAATGGAGCTACTTCTTACAATGTCTTAAGGAGATTTGGCTTCAAAAAAAGAAGTTGTTTATCTCATAATCAGAATAATCTCTTATTATAACTTCTCCATTAACTGGGAAGGCAGATGACACGGCTACATAAAGAGCGTGTGACAGCTTTGGCAAGGTGAACCACTCTCCCTTGCCTTCTTTATTATCTCAATGAAGCCATTCAACAGGGTCTTGAACCGTGCCATTGATTCTAAGGATGTCACAAGATTTGCTTGCCCAAGGAAGGCTAAAGAGTCAAGTCATCTGCTATATACTGATGGCATGCTTCTCTTCTCATCAGGTTCCTCCACCTCTGTCTCAGCCCTTATGAACATCATAGACTCCTTCTGCATGGTGTCGGGCCATCAGTTAAATCAAGCAAAAACTAATAACTTCTTTAGCAAGCATATTAGCCACAACCGTAGACTCGCCATCTGCTCCTCGATTGGCTACAAGCAAGGCTCGCTCCCTACATCTTATCTCGGTGCCCCATTATCATAGGGAAGGCTTACTATCACCATGTTTGAAGGGCTCATTTCTGAGGTCATATCCAAGCTCGAAGCCTGGAAATCACTCCTATAATTAGCGGGTGAGAAACTCACCCCCATTCAAGCTATCTCTCGCCCATCCCTATTCATTCTACGGGAGCCATGCTAGTTTCTCAGGGGGTTTTGAGCAGGCTAGAGAGTCTTATGGCCGCATTCCTATGGGACGCTGGTGGTTCAAGGCGTCGTCATTAAGTCAGCTATAGAACCATTTTCTTCCCTAACGAGGAAGGAGGTGTAAACATCAGAAGGCTTCCGGTGGTTATGCACAGCTTGGAGCATCATCAAGAACCATTCTCTTTAGGCCTCTTTCATGTGGCGCAAATAAGGGTGAGCTACATCGTAGGCCATGGGGTTTGTTGAAAGCTATCCACCCAATCTACCATGAAATCCTCCAAGATTACATCATTCTGGTGGAAAAGGATGACTGCCCCTTTTGGGATCCGAGATGGTGCTCTCTGCCCATCTGGAAGCTAGTGAACATGAGAGACACCCCTTTATTCAAGAAGTACTTATGTATTAAGACATGAAGCGTAGTCTTCCGAGTGTCATCCCTCGGCATCCTAAAGACCGCCTCAAATCTTGCGATAAAGATAGGATTATATGAACAAAATCCAAGAATGGTAATGTAACTGCGGCCACGTTCAGAGCTTCCTCAAAGGCCCATCCTAGCTCTAGTGACCTATGGGCTAAAGTATGGAATCTTTTCATGTCCATGAAGCTCAGCTTCTTCCTCTGGATGTTCAAACACAACACCCTTTCTTTGGACGATCTCCTGTAAATCAAAGGCTTTCACATAATTTCCAGGTGTCGGTGCTGCTCCTCTAGTGCATTGGAGTTGGTCAAAACGTCCAGAGTGAGGTAGCCCAACATACATGGTCAGCCTTGGCGAGCATTACTAGTCGACATATGTAGAATAACATCTCCTTAATTGGGGCTTGGTTTGTTGGCCCTAAGCATCGGTCCTAGTTACGCATCATATCGACTTATGAATTGAAACTGAAAGAGTTACACAACATAAACCTAAACTACAAAGGTCCAGACAGAAAGTCAGAAACTGGAACCAATCAATCATAGCCTAACTCTCGCCTTTGCTGAACAATGAGTTGCGAGTCGCGAGCCTCTCTTACATGGTCTGAATCACCCATGTCCACTACCAAATGCTAGTCCCTTTCCACTCTTGATGGCGGTGTCAGTTTGGGGTTTGATGATGAGCAACATCAGTTTAGATTTGATGATGATTAAAATTAGATGAAATTGCACATCAAGGATAAATTTATGGCTCCACCTAAATTCAAGTCTAAACCAACTCTTTTATTTGATTAAATTAGAAGCCTATCAGTTTTATTTGTAATTAGAGCCCATCAAACCTGTTATTATCTTCGATTTATATATAAGTGAAAATTATAAAAAGGGTGTATGAATTATCACACTTTCAACAATTAGGAAACGATCGTTTGTAAATGAGATGTATTAAAGTTGTGTGTTCTCGACTATTTTAGGGAGACAAGGTGAACAATGTTCATAATTTTAGTTTAATTAACTTAACAAGATGCCAATATTGTCTTGGCCCCGAGGCATGAGGTTTAAAAATCATGGAATTGGATATCAAAATCAGAAAAACTTGCATTTGACGATCTTATTACCTATTTTTACATACCAACATAGTTAAATCTTGAGAGATCTAAAATTAATTCTAGTTTAATGAAACATGGATCTTAACTTACTATACTTGGAAAAGACCTTTTAAGTATACAAAGATAATTTGTTTGATTGTTGGCAAGTTTCACGAACTAGCACTAAAAACATAATTTTTATACTTTTTCGTTATAGATTTCATACATGCCAGTGAGCTCTATCTAATGTTCTTATTGTAATCTATTCCTGAAGATGAATTGATAGGAACAAACTTTTTGGATTGATGTTAAAAAACTCGAGAATTATTCTCAACCAAGAGAAATAATACCTTATTGACTCTCCAATCTCTCTAATAGTTCATATTTCTAATACTCCTCTCAGCAAATAAAAAATATGCTTACAATAAATATAAAAATGCATTTATTGATGTGAATTATTTCATATAAGTATTTGTGACCATTAATAGCAAATGTTATGACCTTTAACCACATATTGTAATTGAAATACTATTCTAATGCCTTCTAAGTTCATGTATGATTTTACAGTGTTGCTTTCCCGTGAGTTTGTGAATGTCTCGGATTAGAATAGAAAGTATTTTCTAAATTGGTTGGCACCGGAGAACAACACACTTATGTTAAAATTGAGAAGGTGCATTATATCTACTAGCTGATCGAGCATCTCTACTTGCTGCTTGTAACAAATAAACATAGTAATATTTTTGAACATTTGGAAACACTGCGTCTGCTCTCTAAGTTGGTACTGTTACTTTATACTTTTAGTATTATTGGTCTAATCTTGTTAACTTTTTTTTTTAGCCTCCTAGTGAATATTTTTAGTGATTCAATGCTTGCCTCCTTGAATCTCTTGGTCTAGGTGTCTAAGAAGTTTACTTGTTTGATACCACTCTCTTAACTTTTATCAGGTGCCTGAATACTCTATGTCACTTGATGAAGAAGGCATTTGCAAGACTGCATTTGAATCGATCTTTTCCTTTGATGAAGTTATCCCCCTCTAATTTACATTCCATGAATCGAAATTAAAAAGAGTTACATAACAAAAACCTCAACCACAAAGATCCAAACAAAAGTTAGAAACTAAAAATAATCAAACACAATCTGTTTGTCGCCTTTGCCGAACGCCGAGTTATGAGCCTCTCTCGCATGGTCTGAATCACCCATGTCCAATACCAAATGCTAGTCCCTTTCCACTCTTAACAGGGGTGTCAATTTGAGGTTTGACGATGAGTGACATCAGTTTAGGATTTGATGATGATTAGAAAATTAGATGAAATTGCACAGCAGAGATAAACTTATATACGCTCCACCTAAATTTAAATGTAGCCCAACTCTTTTATCTTATTAGATTAGAAGCCCATCAGTTTTATTTGTAATTAGAGCCCATCAAACCTGTTGTGATTTCCTTTTTATATTTAAGAAAAATTTTAAAAATTGTCTACGGAATACCACACTTTCAACAATTAGGAAACGATCGTTGGTGAATGAGATGGGTTAAAGCCATGTGTTTCCGACTATTTTAGAGAGACAAGGTGATCATTGTTTCCATTTTTAGGTTGATTAACTTAACAAGATGGCAAGACTGTCTAGGGCCCTGATGCATGAGGTTTGCAAATCATGAAATTAGATATCACAACTTGAAAGAGTTGCATTTGACGATGTTATTATTACCAATTTTGCTTACATACATAGTTAAATCATGAAAGATCTAAAACTAGATCTAGTTTAACGAAACATGGATCTTGACTTATTGTACTTGGAAAGGACCTTTTAAGTATATGAAGATAATTTGTTGATTGTTAGCAAGTTCACAAACTAACACTAACACATAATTTTTACCCTTCTTGTTGTAGATTTCATACATGCCAATGAGCTTTGTCGAATGTTCTTATTATAATTCATTCCTAAATATGATAACTTGATTAAAAGAACTCTTTGAATTGTTGTAAAAAAATTTGAGAATTGTTCTCAACCAAGAGAAAGAATACCTAACTGACTCTCGAATCTCTCCAATAGATCATATTTTATGATACTCCTCTCTACAAGAAAAAAATATGCTTACAATAAATACAAAAATGAATTTATTGATGTGAGTTATCTCATCTAAGTATTTATAATCATTAATAGCAAAATTTGAAAAATGCTCATTTATTAACATATAAAATGTTGACTATGGATTTTTTCATGATTAAAAGTTCTCTAATAACCGTTGATGATGCCGATCCTAGTTGGAGTCCCTTTATTTTTAGGGATAAAATCAAAAAGGATTATGAACTACCACCATTTACTTATTTGCAGTTTGAACTATCACAATTTTCAGAAAAAGTATGATGAAAAAAAAATTGAACTGATTTTCTAAAATAAAATTTACCATTACATTCATAAACTAATATTATTACAAGACATGAATTTGTATGTGAAAATTACATCATTTGGTTATCAAAAATAAATAATATCACTTGGCGCACATAAATAAAACGAAATTTTTTCATACTCAATTTTCAATAATTCTCAGCAAATTTAATAAGATCAATTATATTTAAGTGTTCATCCAAAATCAGTTCAATTTTTTTTCATTGCATCTTTTTGAAAATTATGATAATTTGGACCACAATTGGATAAGTGTTAATAATTGAACACCTCTTTTGAGATTTTTCCCTTATATTTAATGTGAATATATGATTTTTTAATTGTGATTCAATTACATACGATTAGTTCATCATGTTTTCAGTTACGGAAATCCACTTTGCATGCGCAGCCGACGCCGTTTTAGATGAAATTGTGTTCGAAAGATTAGGGTCTGTGATCTGAAGTTAGTCCGATCTCTCCTCGAAAAAATAAAAATAAAAAGTTTCTCGAATCCAAATCTTCATTGATCCTCTTCCTGCCTGTTCCTCCGCGCAGGTAAACAAACTTCTACGCCATCTCGTAACTCTACCAATCATCATCTCTAATTTCTTTTCTTTTTCGCGGCGATTCGAAAGAATTTGCGATGTGAGGATTTGATGTTGTTTCGGAACTCGGGTTACCTGAATCTGCATTTTCGCTCTGCCATTTTAGATCTGTAATACTGGAACAGTTACGTGCTGATTTGTGTATATATATATATATAATATTTGGAAAAGAAAATTTAATTTTGTATTGACTAATTGCATCTTGAGTTGCCCTTGTGCTTTTACTAGCTCTTAAGATCATATTAATCTGTGAAATTTCGCCCCTTTTATTCACACTGCCTGTCTTATACTTATTTATCAGGGACGCGTTTTTGGTGGCCTCATTGACAGTTGAACAGTCTCTCGAAAAAAATGGTGAGATTTCGCCTCTTACCGCTTTCATCCGAGGCACCTTTGTTCACGTTTTTCAAATGATCAAGATTATGTTAGCATGATATAGCAGATTATTAACTTGTGTGCTTCGATGGACCTGTGGCTGGGGCTTCTCAAACAAAGATACTACTTCCTAGTTCCTGTATGCATGAACTTTTAAAAACTACTATCGTACTGTTTTAATAAAAAGTTTATGTGACACTGTAAGCACATGAGTATCCAAAAGCTTTAATATCCTAGAGATATGCATCATCTGATTATTTAAGGTATTTGCACTTCGTCTTCATCTAATATTTTATACATGTTACTATTATGCAGGTGGTTCTCGCAGCATCAATTGTGACCAAACCTGGGAAAGGTGAGATTCTTCTAGCGGGAACTTTGAATGACATAGACCTTTATTGTATCAGATAATACATTATCATAATATGCATGTAGTTTGTTGTTTAGCAGGCTGTCAGTTAGAGTGTTCATTAGTTGTCTAGATTTACAAGCAGTTCCTTGTATCAGTAAATAACATATGGTATGACTTATGACCACGGATTGTAGTTGAAATACTATTGAAGTGCCTTATAACTTCATGTATGATTTTACAGTGCTGCTTTCCCGCCAGTTTGTGGATATGTCTCGGATCAGAATAGAAGGTCTGCTTGCTGCTTTTCCTAAATTGGTTGGCACCGGAAAGCAGCACACTTATGTTGAAACTGAGAATGTGCGGTATGTCTACCAGCCAATTGAGCATCTCTACTTGCTGCTTGTAACAAATAAACAGAGCAATATTCTTGAGGATTTGGAAACACTGCGACTGCTCTCTAAGTTGGTACTGTTACTTTCTCCTTTCACTATTATTGGCCTGATCTTGTTAACCTTCTTCTTAGCCTCCTGGTGAACATTTTCAGTGATTCAATGCTAGCCTCCTTGAATCTCTTGGTCTGAGTGTCTCTGGAGTTTACTTGTTTGATACCACTCTCTTAACTTTTATCAGGTGCCTGAATACTCTATGTCACTTGATGAAGAAGGCATCTGCAGGACGGCATTCGAGTTGATCTTTGCCTTTGATGAAGTTATCTCCCTCGGACACAAAGAAAATGTTACTGTTTCACAGGTGAAACAGTACTGTGAAATGGAAAGTCATGAAGAGAAGCTGCACAAACTAGTTATGCAGAGTAAGATCAACGAGACAAAGGATCTCATGAAGCGGAAAGCTAATGAAATCGACAAAAGCAAGGTTCTCTAATTATAGTGTACGGGAATCGTCATTTAGGTATCTGGTCGGTGTCTATACATTAATTCATGTAATCTAACCCTGCAGATTGAGAAAGTCAGAGGAGACAAAGGAGGGTTCATGTCTATGCAGTCGATGGGTTCTGGTAGAATTGAGAGTGGCTTTAATGATATGAGTATATCTAGCAATGGAAGTGGATTTGGAAGTGGTTCCGGTTTTGGAATGACCACAGATGTGGACTCTTATTCAAGCAAGCCAAAAGGTCACCTTCAAACTCAATTAAAACTCCCATGCTTCTTTGTGATTTAGGTTGGGTAAATTTGAAAAAGTTACATCATAGACAGAGAAAAACATGATGTGTTACCTGATTACTGACTTGACAGGAAGAACCGTAGATATTCGACTAACTGATACCATATCTGTTCTCTTCTATATTTGTCTTAATTGATAAGTATGTTCACGAATACCCAAAACTATTATTTTGGGAACTTATAAAACTTTCTCAGTGGAAGTTACACCCACGTAGGGCTTTCAATTCTCATATAGTTCCTCTCTGAATTATGAGATAACTAGTTGGGTCTAAGGGAGATCATTTTTAGGTAGATGCATGTGCTTTACCTCACAGCGTGAGAAGGTGCCACTCAAACCAATAAGTATGGGGTGGATGTTACTCCTTTGTGGGAGCCATTTATAAATTCATTACATATGGTAGTTTCAAGTCATGTATGCCTTTATGTTAGATACCAATCGAATAGTACTCAGACTAATTGAGTTGGGGCGTGGTAACTGTACTAACAACATTTATAGTGAGGTGAGATATGGTAGGATATGTGTTTGTCCATCCATAGTTTTAACTTCAATCATTATACCAAGAACTGCTATATATAAAAAGATCATATCGATATTTAAAATCTTTTGAGGATGTTATGTGCTAGTACGTACATAAAAGAGTTGTGCCTTCTTTGCTTTCGCTTCTGGTTGCTTTTCCCTTCCAAATAAATTTAGACTTTTATGTACCAGTTCCTAATGCTTCAACAAGATCTGGATCATTCATTGCCAACCATTGCAGGAGCATCCCATGTTTTTTTCCTTTTTGGACTGTGTCCGACGTATTTGTTTTGCACTTTTTTAGGGCGCCCGGCAGCATCTGCTACAGCTCCTCCCAAGGGTCTTGGTATGAAGCTTGGTAAAATACAGAAGACAAACCAGTTTCTGGAGTCCCTCAAAGCTGAAGGTGAAGTCATTCTTGAGGACCTTCCACCAAAAGCTGGTGTGTCTAGAACTATTTCTCCGCCCACTGATCCCATTACACTCAATGCTGAAGAGAAGCTGAATGTCACACTAAGACGAGATGGTGGCCTCAGTAACTTTGATGTTCAAGGAACCTTGTCCCTTCAAATCCTCAATCAAGAGGATGCACATATCCAAGTTCAGGTACTTTATACAAGCATTATATTCCAAACAACTGAAAGTTAAAAAATCTGATTCACTTGAGATTTTAGGATGTCGTGAAAATTTTGCTGTGACATGCTACCCTCCATTTCCTCTCACGACTTTTGTTGTATACCTAATATATGTGGTGTGATATCTATTTGTGAAATCGAAGTTTTACCATGGTAAAGAACTTAAATACTGTGAGAAATGTTGCAACAGTTGATGATCCTTTAGAATTGTAAAGTTCTGTCCCCGGCTGTATCAAGAACTTAATATGTACTCTTTGAAGTAGTTTGCATGTGCAACCCATATTTTTTCATTTTATATATAGTTGGCAGTTCAGCATGTTTTGAGTTTCTTTTCACTAATTAACTTTGCTTTCTTTCAGATTGAATCTGGTGGTAATCCAGGCATTCTGTTTAAAACACATCCCAATATGAACAGAGAATTGTTTGCCAATGAAAACATTTTAGGCTTGAAGGATCCTAGCAGACCTTTCCCCACTGGTCAAGCGAGTGATGCTGGAGGTGTTGGTCTCTTGAGGTGGAGGATGCAGAGTGCAGATGAGTCGATGGTGCCATTGACCAGTACGGAAACTTCATTCATGTAACATTGTCCTTTTACTGACTTGAAAAGTCTAGTTAATTATCTGCTGACTTGCTGCAGTTAATTGCTGGCCATCTGTATCTGGGAATGAGACTTACGTTAGCATTGAATACGAGGCCTCTTCAATGTTTGATATGAGGAATGTGGTGATATTGGTTCCTCTTCCTGCTCTTAGAGAAGCGCCACAAGTGAGGCAAATTGATGGCGAATGGAGGTGAAAATTTTAACTTCAAGGCTTCAGTATGACTTTTTTTGATTATCGAACGGAGATATAGTTCTAACTGTGCAATGATAGATGAGCAAGTGAACGTAAACTATTTCGTTCGGATATTTATAGTGAAAAAGAAGGCAATATACCTGCTTATTCAGAATTAAATTAAATCATGTATACTGGTTGTTGCAATAAACCATATCCTGATATTCTCTATGATTTGTCAAGCAGACAAAATAATTAAAATTATCAAAAAATGGTTTCCCTAGAAACTAATTTTGCTTTTATTTGTTATTTTGGCTCCTTTTTGTTCATTTGAAGATTAGGTAGCAGACCTGCTGCACATTTTCCTTTTTGCTTGTTGCAAAAATGTTCTGTATATTGAGCATGCTTATCTGTATGGAATTTAGTTTCAAATTTCAACCATCCAACTGCTTTCCGTCTGTTTGTAAAGTTAAGTGAAGGCCCATTTCTGCTGCGTCAGTACTATTTTGTTTTGTTGGGTAGTTAGAATTGCAAGAAACTTTTGCACATCAGTTGTGTCTTTAAGCTTTATCACCAACCGAATATGATTACCTTAAGTTTCTTTATTTGTCCTATATATTGTTGGAGTTTTAACTTCTATACCATCTTGTTTCAAGCATGCTAAAAGTGATTTGTCATCTAGGTATGATTCTAGACATTCCATTTTGGAATGGTCCATCCTATTCATAGACAATTCAAACAGAAGGTACTTGACTTTCCTAAAGCATTATTCTCCTCGTCTGTATATCCTGAGAATCCACAATGAATGTTCGACGTCATTTGTCCCTCATCCATGTGCCAACCCTTGCAGCGGATCAATGGAATTTGTTGTGCCTCCCGCTGATTCTGATGCCTTCTTCCCTATCAATGTTCAGTTTACTGCTGCTAGCACATTCAGTGAATTGAAGGTTCCCTTCTGCACTTGTATTTGCTTTGTGTTGCCCACTAAAGCAAATCAAATTTAGTGATATTCGCTGCTTGTCTCAAATATATATAATCATTTTTCAGGTCTTGAATATCTTGCCACTCAAAGGTGGGCCATCTCCTAAATTTTCACAAAGGACTCAACTGATCACTGAGAATTATCAAGTAATTTGAAGTTCATAACCGAAATAGTGGTGTCTTGCAAAACTTTTTTTATAGAGCAGAGCGTGGCAATTTAATTGCTTGGGACATGTTACTTTCGTTTGAAGTTGTAAACTGTTATGTTTGACCTACAATGCTGTCATCCTTTGTAAGAATTCTCTGATTGATTATCCCCAAAAGCTTTAAAATGTAAGCTAGTCTGAAGACCACCAGCTGAATGAGCTAGGTTGCTAAGCTCACTGCTCTAGATAGTTCAATAATTATTTGTAGACAGGTAAATTTTATTAATACAGGCGCCATACCCATACACATTATACAAGTACTTTTATGATACCTTGGTCGAAGCCTACATGCAAGTTTATGAGTTGTTTGGATTTGTGTGTTGATGGTTTTGTGAACAATATGCAATTTATCTGTTTGATTCCTGAGAAGAGGAACAGACTTTGCGAATTTTTCAAGATAACTAATGATGTCAGTTCGATTATAGTGCTGCGCGATGTGGCTTATTCTGCAGCAGGGCTGGTTGGCACCAGATGGATGTAGAGAAAAGAAGGGTGATCCGTTGAGGGGGAACCTCACTGTCCAACTGCATAGTATGAGTTCTCCCTCAGTTATCTATCAGGTTTGTTTTCGAGACTCAAATCTCTGTGATACCAAATCTTGGAGAGAAAGATGCGCGTGCTTCTGTGTCCTGAGTAGTATGGTTCCAGTCTGCTTTGAAGTTCGTATAATCCTCGTGGGCAACAAACAATGTCGACATCAGCTTTGTTGAGTGAAAGATCAATTCATTCCTTGCTTTCTAGATATTCCTTAGAGCATACGAGCATAGATTACAGTTGAAGAAGAGTGTAAAATAAACTTTGATCGAAGATCAAGCCCAAACCAGTGCAACCACGACAATGAAAAAAATGAAAGATTACATCAGCATTGAAAAAAGATTCAAATTTGCATCCCATCTCGTATAAAAGCAAGGGTTCTTGATCTACGTCAAATTAAAAAGCTCAAAAGAGAAATCAGTCAAGACAGCCTTCTTAACCACGGGAAGATGCACTAGACGGGGGCGGATCCAGAAATAGTATTAAGAGGGTTAATTATAAAATATTAACGTAAAATGAGTATATTTGTTGTATAATTTTAATTTTAGAGGGGTCATTTTGATTTTTAGAGGGTTTTCTATAATCATTTTTGAATCTCATAACCTAAAATAACATATATATATATATTATATATAGATGGTGGATCAGTTGAGAACCTTTTTAAGTTGAGAACATTATAAACAATTATGAACCAATCATTTTACATACAAGACGACTGTGTTTTGATCATATAATTTCCTAATTTACATTTATTTATTATACTTTAAAAAATATTTAGTAACGTATCCTCATGAATCTTGATTTGATTTAAAGCGATTTATAACGACACTCAAATAATATATTCTTTCCTCCCTATTTGTAATTCCGATCTCTTCTCTCACGATTCCTCCAAATCTCCACCGCACAGACGACGGAGCTCCTCTTCTTTCTCCAACGGCGTCGCCTTGCACCCCCCTCATCCCCATCCTCCTCGTTGCCCGCAGGTAAGTTCCTCCTCACCTCCGGCCGCTGTGGCTGCGCCTCAGGCTACGGGATCTGGGCTGCTCTCATAGTGAGTTTGGTTCACTGGGGTGTTGTTTTACTTCACTAGCGCTGCATCGGGCTACGGATCCGCCCTCCTTTTACAGTTTTTTTTTTTAAATTTGAAATCTTGAGATGGGGTTTTATATGTGTTTATAGATTTGGTTAGGTTTTTTTTTGGCTATTGGTTTTGAATTTAAGCTTCTCTGATCCGGTGTCAAAGTTTGATTTTTATCCTATATATTGGTTGGCCCTTTTCAGGTTAGCTTTGATTTTTTTTTTTTGTTCAGGTTTTGTATGGATTTTATTTGGAGTAGTAGTTGAATCCCAGATAGCTTTCTGCTAATCCTCTAAATCCTATTCCAAACTCATTCCATGTCTCAGGTGGGGCACTTGACCACATCCTATGTTCACTCCTTTCCCATACTCAACTTTTGGTTAGTGAAGCTCACCTATAAAGTAATCTCCCGGTCTCTCTTTCTAAAGGAGTGGATCTAAGGTAGAGAACTGGACGTTTGTGGAGTATTGACATTGCAAACGTTTGGTGAACAATGTTCCTTGTTATGATTATTTAATTTTTAGTTAAATTACTATGTTCGAATAATGAAATTTTACCATTATATTTGTATAGTGAACACGTACTCAAATTAAACACAGAAATTTTACCACACAAATATATGCATTTAAACACAGTGTGAATAATCTTGAAGATTTGGGGATTGATTAGTATTTAAGAAGGATAATTGCTAAGATTTGTAGGTTGAGTTATGATTAAAATTTTTGACATACTGATTCCTTGCCACAGATTTTGTTACATAAAATTAAATATTGACTCAGATACATAGCTAATTTATTTCCTTGTATTTTTTGTGCATCATTTTTTTAGCTTATGTCTTGTTCAAGAAAATCAATAGAAAAAAATGAGAAAATTTGTATAGATCAATGGAAACACTAATGAGTGGAGTGATTATTGGGTTGATACAGTTCACTATGTAAACTGTAGACTTATTTGTAAAAAATCGTCTCGTCAAGTAGGTGGTTTTATAGGTGCAAGTGCAAGTGCAATTTAATTTTTCTTTATTAAAAAAGGTTTTTCTTTTCCTGAAGGCTGTGTTTGGTTGAGGGAAAATTTTAATGAAATGAAAAATTGTGAGAAAATAAGAAAGAAAATTTATGAGAAATTCTGAGGAAAGTTTGTAGGAAAAATAAGTGGAAAATGTGAAGGAAAATTTGTTTAAAATAGAGGATGTTACACCATTTTCCCACCAATTTTTACTCATAACCAAACAAGAGAAAATATGACAGTGACGGACGCACGCCTAAGTAAGTTGGGCCGTTCTTTGGCTTGGTCTAAAAAATCACAGTGCTATTTTCATTTTCGAGAAAAAGAAAGAGCTGGAAAATTATTTGTATTGTAAAAGGCTGTGAGCAATTTCAGATACGTTCTCATCAATTTTTTGAAAAAAAAAGGAAAACGAAAAGGCCAGGGTCTTGGTGGGTTTGCAGTGACTAGGTACTTTCCAATCTGCAAGCCTCAATTAACTTAAGTGGGTGACTTTTTTTTCAATTTTTCTCATGTTTGTCCTGAAGATGTTTGATGAAATGTCCCAGTGGAATTAGTTTTGGCTTGCGTTGAAAGCATTAGGCGCCCATAAATTTTAAGCTTCTGCTTGCTGTGAAATACGGTGTGGAATAGTTTACATTGCAAGTTGAGTTCAT
>NQLW01000071.1:3573981-3587013 GCA_002312845.1 Kalanchoe fedtschenkoi
ACTTGGGTCGTTTCCTTGCTGATTTACATCCTTTCCTAGTTTTTGTGTTTAACCAACATTGCCGTTGAAATTTGCAGTCGAAGATGGTAGATTACATTCTGGGGGTATCAGATCCCTTGCAATGGCACAATGAAGTATGTTGCAATCTTGGACCGTTCCTCTATTTCACTTACGGTTGTTGAGCTGGACTGACCTATCATACTGTATCTTAGAATCTCAAGATGAACAAAGACCACTATGCATCTTGGATGGCTCACCTGGGTGGTGCAAAGCTGGTGCCTCTCATTCTGTCCTCACTTCTTTTATGGGCATAAATGTGTCAGCATATAATTACTCGCTTTACTTCCTCTATTGTAGGTGACACAAGTTGCAGATAAAGTTGGAGTTGGCGTGCATTTCCACCCTTTTGTTACTTACAATGGCAGAGTATTGAGCTTTCACTGTAAACATTTACTGTTGATTATACTGGACTCTGAAGCGGAATTACTGCCTTATTTAGTCATGCGACTCTGATTTTTTTGTCAGTAGCAAATCCAGAAGCTCATCTGTGGATTTAACTCCTCAAGTTTTTTGATGTTGTGTCAGTGTTCTTGAATTATTCTTTATATTACACTGGTTTTGAAAGCCTTTAGCATCTATTGATTGCTCACAGTTGTTCAAGTATGGAGTTGTTAGGATGAACGACTTGGTCGAAGATATTTTGCAGTGGAAGAAATTCTACTTGAGTGGTCGTTTGCAAAAACCTGTATGATTTTTTCCTCAATATTGCATTTAATATTTCTTTTATACGATAGCAATTGAAGTGTCTCTCTGTCTTACGATGAGATATGTGAGGGTGATCAACACTTATCATCATATTGGAAAGATGTCTTGTTCGATGCCCATTGCTTTTGTATTGTGGAACTCTAAACAACAACTGAGATGTGATTGAATCACCCGTCTTGTGCTACAGGTGCGTGTTGTTGTAGATAATTTGGACATTAATAACTTGAACTATGTCAACTTACAAGCTGCAGTTTCAGCTGCTCTTCTCCTTTTGCCAGCCAAATTTACTGAGGTCTGATTCACTGGTTTTATTCATATGCATCGTTGAGATTTTGTCTTCATACCGTACTCATGCAGGCAGATCTGTATGCAAAAATTTGTAGCCTGTCATACATGGGTGATGTCCGGATGTTGTTTGCAGAGGATAGAAATAAGGTAAATTTCATAGAGTCATGTCTTACCAGAGCGCAACTCTTCTAAATATATCTTTACTTATGCTTACAGTCCAGTTCAATCTTTCTCAAGCAAATCTTCTCTAACCTTTTTTTCACAAGCTACTAGTTAAAAACATGTATTTGTTAGATTTACTCCTTAGACTCTACATTTTACTTGGTAAACTAGTTTTAATTCCATTAGCTACTCTCCATATACATATTGATGAATATTTTCAAGCGGTAGTAGTCACCTATACTTAGTCTTAGAGTTACTGTACATTTGCCTATTCGCAGGTCAAAACTATAGTTACTGGACAGTTTGATTTATTTGCATCAATGTACAAGCACACTCTAGAGGGATATGCTGCGAAAGATGTTCTTAAACTCTCATCACTCAAACGTCCTTCAGCACCCATTAGCCAGGTATCAATTTTATAATTTACTCAGTTCTGCCTTTTTCATTTTTGTTTAATTACTATACTTTTTTATTACATTTATTTAACGCGCCCACCATGACATACTATTCACCTTCTTTATTTAGTTCTGCTTTTTATTATTCATTAGATACTGACTCATATTTGTCATGATGGGGGTGGCTCAACTTAAATTAACATATTAATGTGGTTTAGAGGGTTTTGGGTATTTTGGTACCTGTATTGTATGCATTTACTTTGAGATGTTCTAAAAAGAATTGCCAATTCGAGTATACTGCACATCTTCTGTATATACATGTGTGTTCTTGTCATCTTTTGCAATTTGAACATCAGGATTGCAACTTAGCCGCTACTCAGACCCTTGTTTCTTCTCTTCCATCAAGGATCAAGAGTGAAATGGGAATCAAACTAGGAGATAATAAGCTGCCGATTCAAATTGGTAAGAAATATACTACTGTGTCTGCCGTCTGGTCAAGCAATTTCTTAGCGAGTGAACCAGAACACTCACTGGTAGTGTAGTGTATAGAGCGAGTACGTAGAGACTTGATACTTCTTTCAAACAATGTAACTGAGCATTACCATTATTTTTATCAAATGTTGTAGATCAAGAGTTGCAAGGAATTTTGATAAACTCCCGAGAAGATGCAACAAGAAGCATGATGAAAGTGTTGAGGCGCACCGTCATGGTTTCAAGTGCACGACAAGCAGTCTCTGGCCTGCTCTCAGTTGGCGGTGTCAATGCTGCCAGATACTTATCTAGTAAAATGCGCAAAGCTTGGAAATCATGGACTTAAGAAGAATCTCCTTTCACTTAGCAGGCAGACAATCAATCACTTTTGTGACTGGAAAACGACTCACACTCAGAAGCAACCTAGATTAGTTATCATTCCTTTATGTTCTTTTGATTTAATATCAGGATATTTTTCACCTTCCTTGTATAACAATGGTTACATTTTTAGTTGCCAAACATCATTTTTGCATGTTATTGGTAATTCGTCCCAGTATATATATATACTGGGAACCTCCTTTCATTGAGAACCTTGTGAACAAATGTGGATCAATCATTTCTTATTCAAAACGATCGTGTTTTGATCATTACATATTAATTTTTGATACTTTATTTATTATGTCATTTGAGTTAATAATGGCTGATTTACCTGATTATGTTATTTATTACGTCATTTAATAATAATCATATTTTTCCTAATTTACCAGATTTTAAAAGGAGCAATTATAATTGTCGGTTTTGGTAATGGTGGTTTATAATCGTCATTTATTACATCATTTATCACCCAAGCACATTCCTGATTTAGTAATGGTGATTTCAATGACGTGTGGTGTGATATTTACTTCCAAGATATATGTGGATTTTGGTGAATATTCACCATTATAATTGTTTACTTTTTTCGTTAATCTATTATGTTCACCATTATTTGTACATAATTCAAACAGTGAACATGGTTTCAAATTTTGAAAATTATTGATTTTTTTATTTTTTTATGAGTATGTGTAATTTTTTGTATAGTGAACATTTGTTTCGCAATGTTCACCATTGAATACGTTCACTATTGAATACTAATTTTTGACGGTGAATATGTTCACCGTCAGTGACACAATAAAAAAGTGCACTACCAAAAATTAAAAAAAAAACACTAAAGCTTACAAAATATGAAATACAAATAAAAAATAAAACATGAATGATACTTAATTATATATAATACATAAATACACTTTCCAAATCTGTCGCATTTAATGAGTGTTGCATAATAAATAAAACATAATAAATAAACTTAAAGAATGAAAGAAAATGATTGGTCCAGAATTGTCCACAAGGGTTCTCAATGTAAGGAGGTTCTCAACGGATCCCTCCTATATATATATATATAAATTTAGACTACAATATCAGACATAGGTATTCTTAGCATGGCAAGCAATAGCAATCACCATGTACATCACTCTTCTGCATTCCACTGAACGAAACCTTGGCATATGCGTCCGGTGAATCAAGTCATGCTGTATGAGAAGCGAAGAGAGAGCCCCAAACCACAAAATACGACATGCTCCATTTCAACATATTTCCAAAGATAAAGTATTAACCCTGCGTTTGGTTTAGGAGAAATGAGAGGGAAAGAATTTGGAGGAAAAATGAATTTAACATGCATTACGTTTCTTTTTACTCCAATCAAGTAGCACTGTGAATAAGACCAAAATGCAAGAGTCGTGTCCTGACAATAGAAGCCCATCCAGACAACAAAATTATGCTTCGGAGTTGTAAGATGTTTCTAGACAAAGTCATGCAATAGAGGTTTGACGGTAAAATTGGTTGAGAAAGGAGCACCCGGAGTACTCTGATCGATAACTCATTTAACTACTGAGCAAAGAGCGAGATCACAAAACTACAGGAGTTTTCTGAATGGCCATGGAAGAGATGACTTGGGTGTGACAGTGTACCAAGAATCTGATTCAATGATGTTACAATGACCATTGAAGTATTGATAATACCTAGGTTGTTGGAAAACACCCGGTGAGAGCAAATCTGGCTACGCGAAAGAAGAAAATATAAGAATAAAAATTTATGTGATCGAACAAATGTGTTATGTCCACGTCTGCAGTACACTTGCATTTCTCTTTCTAGATGGATTCAATTATAAGTGCACTGGAGATCTCTATTCCACTAGGACAACTAATTAAAAAAATCTAATTAAAATAAAATTTCTCATCTTATTTATTTTAACTTGCTAATATTCATAGTTTCCAAAATTTCTGTAGTTTGCTTGACACCTAACAATCATCCTATTGAGCTAATCTCATCTCTTTTGTTCAAATCAAGTAGTTCATAAGCACATGACCAAAACTCTACCAGAAGCGGGTAAAGAGGGTTTGTTGTACAGTTGGATTTTCAAAGTAATGAGTGTTTTGTGTTTCAGTACGTCACATCATTTGCAGCAGCTGTCTTCCCCTCCTGACATCAAAGTTTCCCTACTTTTTTGAGGCATTATATTTAGTTTGCAACATTGCATCAGTGTAAACTCATTTCCCTCCATTTTCCACAGCTTCTCTTTGAGTTCTCTAATGTCTTCAGGAGGTTGTGTTTCTTGATTTAATTATTTTGGTGGTTTTTATGGGTTATTGTATTTTCTTCTTTTTATATTTTGGGTTTGTCTGTTATGGTTTTTGTGTTTATGTGTATTGTTGGTTTGTATGGTTTGTGTGCTGTTTTTTTGTGTGTTTTTGTTGGTTAATGGATACGTGTGTTACTGTTTTTTTTGGGTTTATGTGTTTTCGCGGCATGTTGTAATGTTTTAGTGTTTTATGCGTGTGTGTTGTGTGTTTTGTGTCTTGTGTTATTAGGTTTTCATGTTTTGCGTTTATGTTGTGTGTTTTATGTCTCGTGTTTTCAAGTATTCATGCTTTTTTGCGTACGACTTGTGCGCTGTATTTTTTTGTTTTTAGCTTTTCAAGGTTCCTTGTGTTTTTAGCTTTCGTGTTTTTTGTTAATGTTTTGTGTTTTGTGTTTTGTGTCTTGTGCAATTGTATTTTGTGTCTTATGTCTTGTTTTTTTTATGGCATGTGTTTATTAGTTCATACTTTTACTGATTTTTAAAATATAATATAGGTTTTAATGATGTTACCTCCGATGTTCAAAGCGACCTTGGATTTCAAGTCGGAGAAGATGATTCCCATCAGATGATGCGCATATCATCTTCTCGAAGCATGTTTTATACTCCTAAAAACACTGATAATGTTATACCCATTGATGCATGATGCGGCGGAGACAAGAGGTGTACTGATGGACTTATAAAGTATAATTACATTTACTGTAACAGGCAGGGAAAGCACACAAAGGGTTTGATTGACACCTTGGATAATAGCAGCGAAAAATTTAAGTTCAAGAGAATAAAAACGAAGCATTGTGGATGCCAAGCAATGGTGGCAATTAAATGGGTTGGCGACGATGTTTATAAATATTGTAGATTTGTTGTTGACCGTAACCATTCTTTAGCTGACGTCAAATACAAGCAGTTTCTCAAAGTCAAATCGTAGTTCGAACTTTGCTCAACAATCTTTCATCAGACAGTGTAGTAATTTAAACATCGGTTCGACGTTGGCTCATGGTCTTTCAAAGGAACTTTCTGGTGGCTTTAGCAATGTGGGGGCTCAAAAGCCAGATTACAAGAACTTCAGTCGTGATGTTAGAGCTTATATTGAGAGCACTGGTGTGCATATGGTGGTCAACAAACTGTTACATAAGCTAGAGTTTTGTAGCGGGCACGTATTTGAATATTATGTTAAAGATGGATGTCTCCTCAGAATGCTTTGGGCAGATTTGACAGCTAGGAAGAACCATGCTGCTTTTGGTGATGTTGTGACTTTTGATGCGACATATGGAACTAATAAGTGAGATTATGAAATCAATAGTCATGACTTGTGTGTTTTATAACTTATTATGCTTAGTGTTATTATTGAGTTTGTGCTTACTCTTTGCACTGTCGCACATGCTTTTTTATTTTTCGTGGTGCTTCCTTTGAGTTTTATTGGTCGTGTAATGTATGTTACATTGGGTTTTTTGTGTTACGTTGACTTGCTTATTACATTGACTTTTTTTCAGATACAATCTCAAGTTCGTTCCTTTTACTAGCATTAATAATCATAAGCTTTACGTTACATTTAGGTGTTGTTTAATATATAATGAAGATGTCAACTCATTTGTGTGGTTGCTTGAGGCGTTTGTTAAGGCTATGAGTAAACAACCAAAAGTGGTATTGACTGACCAAGACCCGACTTTAAAGATTGTTGTTCCTCTAATACTTGATAAGTCTCAACATCATTTTTGCATGTGGCACATTATGAAGAAGCTTTCGGTGTACGCAAGGATCTTTTAATCCATGTGTTTTATGTTATATGTAGTGTGTGAATGTAAAATTAATATAAAATTATTGATTTTGATGCAAATAGCTTCATCTAACAATCATGGAGAGGAGTTTAGGGCTAAATTACAAAGTATTGTGTGGAGTAATCACTTAAGTGTGGCTGAATTTGAAGAAGGTTGGTTCAGTGTTATTAAAGAATATGATTTGGAGACTCACAAGTGGTTGTGTGCTATGTATGATATATGCAGTCTTTCGATGCCTGCGTTCTTTTGAGACATGCCAATGGGTGGTTTGCTATTCACCACATCTCGTTCAGAGAGCGAGAATTCATTTTCTGGGCATTTCTTGAATCCCCACCAAACTTTTATTGAATTCTATTTATTGTTTGACTGTGCCTTGAATTTTTAGCGTCATCAATAATTGGAAATGGATCACGTATCTCTTTCATCAATTGCAATGTGCAAAACACCATTGTCTCTAGAACGACATGCATCTGAGGTATATCCCCATACAGTTTTTTAATTGGTACAACCTGAGATATATGCTGCCTGTTATGATTGTAGCGTGGTGTCTGTGGTTGAATTGGTATCCGAGAAAAAGTACATATTAAAAGACCAAAAATGCAAGAATGATTTGTATGAAATAAGCCTATTCTATATGCATATTTATTAAACAATATATTTTTACTAAATATTTTATCTAGTACATTGTCGATTTGTAGATTTAGGTATGTAGGTGGTTTTAGTTTTCCCCTACGTACGTTAGGTATTTTTCCTGAATGTATCTTGTGCTTCATACCTTCTTCTTGTTAGCTATCCATTTTGTGCTTTTGTGTATTTATACCATCTTGTGCTTTTGTGAGTTTCTAATTTATTTATGTTTTGTTCTTTTTTAGCAAATCATTTTTTCTCTGTGCAGGTTATTTATGACTCTCTTACTAAGAAATTGCAGTGCAGTTGCAAGTTATTTCTCAGAGTTAGATACTTGTGTCGTCATGGAATTTTGATCTAGAAATGTGAGGACGTAGAAAGAATCCCTAACTGTTATGGGTTGAATCGATGAAGTAAGCATGTTAAATACGATAGTAGTATAGGTTGTTCAAGGAGTGCTTTTCTAATTGACCCTTGTATTGATTCGGCTAAAAATACTGTTAGCCTGTTCTGGATTGAATTCCGTAGATGCTT
The DNA here is from genome assembly GCA_002312845.1 of Kalanchoe fedtschenkoi. Classification (NCBI taxonomy): domain Eukaryota; kingdom Viridiplantae; phylum Streptophyta; class Magnoliopsida; order Saxifragales; family Crassulaceae; genus Kalanchoe; species Kalanchoe fedtschenkoi. Next base: position 3,581,670 of record NQLW01000071.1, read on the forward strand.
ATCGAATCTTGGATCAGAGTATTTAAGACTCTCCAAACTATTGGAAACTATGAAGGGATTCGCTGCTAGTTTTTCTGAAGAATCTTCTAACACTGGCAAGTAAACTTTCTGTTATTGGATCCCTCATTGGATCTTCAAGACCCGACGAAGTGCTTATCCATACTCCTGAGCCTGCATTCAACAATTAGGATATGGTTCACGCATAAAAGGTGGTAAAGAAAAAGCAATTGAACTTTCTAAGAAACCGTCTTGGAAATGTGCTTTGTGCGAGAAGATGGGATATCATGATTCTCAAAATTGCTCGCAAAAGATGAAATTTGTACCGCAAAGCTCTTCTGACGGAATAAGTGATTACAGTGATGATGCTTCGTCTGAATAAATACAGTTTGGCTCATAACCTTTGTTTTTTGATTGTCCAATATGAATTTCATCACAAGGTCTATCTTTTGCGTGAAGCTCAAGTCTATGGACAGTTGTAGATTGTGATGAATATTGTATCACATACTGTTCTTCGGAGATAAAATGCATATTTTGATTTCATTAAGTAGAATACACAAGACACAACATACGATACACAACCCGGAACACCACATTTTAGTAACATTAGTTGCATAAGGCCACCAAAAATATATATAAAATAGCATACAAGTCACAATGCATATAAGTTCATCAACAAACATAATATGCATAATGCACAAATCAAAGCCACAACACAGAAATAAACATAAGTTCATCAAAAAAATCAAATGTAGTTTAATCCATTTCCGATCTTCATAAATATGCATGATTTTAACTGCCTATGTTCGTCTTCTGCTGAGTCTGTGTTTGTTCCTGGGTTGACTTGAACTGAGTCTGTCTCTCCTGTTTTTACCGAATTCCTCAACCAAATTAGCAACATGTTGCTCAGCCTCATTATCTTCTGATCTAAGAATCTTGTATGCATACTGGAAACAGAGCACCTTAAGTTGTTCGCCCAGCTGCCATTAAAAAGTAATTATGTCACTGTTTTAGGATTTTAACTAGAAACAGGGAAGTGTAATATTAGACATTTAGTGCTTACTAATTCCATATCATTGCTGAGGCCATAGTTCCAATTATGACATCCACCCCCATAGTAGGTTTCCATGTGACGCATTAGAAAACACAACGGTCTTTATAATTTTTTATTGTATGCCAAGCCTTATCCAATCTCACCGGGGTTGCCTTATTTATTTTTGTAGCTTTTCTCGTATCTCCATTACTCATTAAGAACCTCACATATTGGGATTTCTATCAGAATGAATAGTTTTTTGTAAATAATATTCAGTTTCTCCAAGTATTGAATTGAAAGTAGTTGATGTTAGGGAGCTTACTACTGTTTTTAGTATTGTGCCATATTTGTTTTCGAATGGCACGTATGTCGCCATATTATTAATGACTTTATTGGTTCCATTTTTGATGTCGAAGGCCATCAGGTAGAAATGATTTGACACTAGCATTGGGAAGAATATCTATTTCACCAAGTGTAATTTTCAGCACAGTTTTATCATGTAGCAAAAATAAAAATGGTCAATCTAGTTATATAATAGACTCACCACGTCCAGCTTGTTGATGTTGACTTTTGAGAATCTTTGGAACTCCCATTTTAGATTTTTTCAAAATTAGTGTACCTATCATTTCGATGGTCCGCGGGCTTTTTGTATATCATGTTTCTCTGTAGTTAACAGTTAGTCAGGGTCAGGATCGTTTGTATAACTTGAACCCATAAAGTACAACACACAAATCACAAAGCTCAGTACTGATGTACAATCATAACAAACAAAACACATAATACAAACCACAAAACTTAAAATACAAAGTACAAGATCGATCATCTAATGACATACGGATAATGCACAAAACACACGATGGAAAACATGCAATAATATACAGAAGACACACAGCACGCAAAAGGCAATACGCACAGACTAGTATAAGAAATTGCTTACTACAATCTCTGTTGTGTAAAAGAATCTGAGTGGCCTCTCTTTTGTGTTTTCTCTTGCGCGTTGAGGATGATTGACCAGCAGTCGATAATGTGTGTATTCAATAATGACCCAGGATATAAGTCCTCAAATAACATTTGGTACACAATTGTGTCTTTGAAAATAAATGTCTCTTCACTAGAAATTGATAGTTAGATCATTGCTACTGTAAAAAAAATTGTAAAACTTTATTTGAAATGAAGACTTACACTGAGTTAAATCATAGGAGAACAACCACTCTTTTAATTTTGTTTCTTAATTAGTCAAGTTCATGCGGATAACGTACATGTTGCCGTCTGACTCACTGCTCTTTTTTCTTTGAAGGGGTGGATCCTTTCTTGACACTGGTTGTTTACTGTCTGATTGTCTCTCTGCCTATTTGTTTGGGGTTGTTGTATTCTGCGTTTTTGTTTCACTGTGTAGTTCAGCCTGCTTTCCTTTTGCAGCAATGTGTACATCATCCTGTGTTTGGGTAGTCTTAACAGGCTGAATATTTTTCCGCGCAATCATTATAGTCTTGAGATTTTGACAATGAGACTCTTATGTGTAGTATTTGCCCCTAGGCTGACTATGGCATTCGAAACTCTTTCACGCTCATTGGATTCCTTGGGAGTGTCTGGATTTGAATCTATGTTATCTGTGGTATGACAGTCATTTTCCGCAGGCACTTTTGTTCCATGCTCCCGCATGTAAATTTTTGCAATGTCGCACACATCTTCCATTGATGATAAATCTTGAGTGTAGGTAGTTGTTACCTCTAAGCATCCTTTCTTAAGAGGTGCAAATGTCTCTTGATTTTTTGTCGGTTCGCTAGAGTTAGCATCGACAAATGTGAACATAACTGTCTTTTTTAAGTTGTTCATGATGTTCAGTAGCTCATCACACTCAAGATGCGTACGCGGTAGCATAATCTCTGTTGGCTACAATAAGAGTTCAGCACTTCTTCGGACAATACCAAATCTGGAAGTAAGTTCATCCTCTAAATAAAAAGAAAATGACATGTTATAACATTTTAGTTTAAACTAACATGAATGAAGTTTTAATCATGTTATATTGTTACTTATTTTCATGCTTCCTCATCCAAATCTTTTTCTGGTGTCTGCTGTCTGCTTTGTTCTCCACACTGTGGACATGTAAAATATAGAGTTAATGTTTGGAATAAGCAAATAACAATAAAAAAGCACAAAAAAAAAATATAAAACACACAAAAAAACATAACACAAAACACATATATCATGTTAAGTTCTTCAATTACGGATAAGAAGGCACAAGAAACAACTATTTATAACAAATAGATATAGAACAGCTAATACAAAACATGTTACATAAAATATATAACTTACAAAATAGATTACAATAGTCGAAGATAGAAGTGGAACTAACCAGTGGTTCGTCATCTGCATCCCATGAGGAGTCAACTGTATCACCACCTAGGCTTATTGTTTTATCTTCAGCCATTGGGTTAGCAGAGGTAGCTGAATTCTCTTCCAAGTTAACATCATACAGTGCATCTGCTTGTGTCATCATTATTGCAAGTGTTTTCTCATTGTCTTGATCAACCTATTTTACCATATATGGACTAAGTCTTATGTTGTGGGCATCCTTTTTGCTAAGCTCTAACACAACATATGAAGAAAATATATCCACCAAACAAATAACATAAGATAGGAAGTAATATGACATAAAATACGTAACACAATACAAAAGATATTAAAAAGAAACAAAAAAGAAAGTGCAAAACACAAACCTTTTTTTGTTCAAACTCTTTTGTATTCTGTTTGTGATAAAGGTATTTTTATCTTTGTATTTCCATAAGCTCTGCTCCAGTTAGCCATGAGATGCATGGTGTGTGGTGTGGTCTTTTTCTTTGGGCATCTCTGACGTGTTTTGCATATAGTACCTTTTAATAAGAAAATGAATGTTCGATCTTGTTTTACATCAAACTTTTTTGCGTAAATTATCAATTTTGCTTACCAGTAGTTGGTCCTCTAAAATGAACTTTCCGATTGCCCCTTAACCACTCCTTTTTGCAGTTGACAATAACATCAATCATATACTGGCACCAGTTTATATCAGCAATCACGTCAACATTTCTGATCAAATTCTGGAATGTGTGTTTCACAAAATTGTTCATGTTGCTCTCAATCACACTGTCGCTGAATAACACCACAAAGTCCAACTTAAACCCCAAGCCAATTTCTTCACTACAGCCATTTTTTGTTTATTTGCACAGGTGTTATTAATGCTTTAGTTGTCCCATGGTATTGTCTCCATTTCGCTACGAGTCCCTTATTGATTTTTTCTCTTTTCAAATCATGACTCAGTTTCTGTGATCCTTTTGGTATGCCAATACCATGTGCACTTCATCTTCTGTCACTTTTATCCGTCCATCAGGCAGGACCAGTTCACAATTTATTTCATAAAATCGTTCACTAACCAGAAGGCTAATTTTAGTAGCAGCTTCATCCACAGAGAAATGAAGAACTTCATCAAAGCCTATTGTTATCACTGCTCTGATTTTTGCAGAACTCTTCCTAATATCCCTCATCACATCCATTAGTGTCTTAGGCATAGTTCTTACACATAGTGTTCCGCCTGTATTATCTGCACTACGTCCCCCTTTGGTTGCTTATTGTTTACGTGCTTTTTTATAACTTGTTGGATGTGAAGATATTGCTGGTCTTTTTCTTTTCAATTCAGTAACTGGTTGAGTCATGAAATCTAAATCTGAGTCGTCATTTTGTTGTTGTTTTGTTTGGTGTTTTGCTGAAGTTTCACGAGGACCCTCCTTTGTCTTGTCTGACTTAGGTTCTGCTCTCTCTTTTTTGTTGCGTTCAGTATTCACTGACTTAGTTGACAGAGTTTTCCATGACTTGTTTGACTTCCTACATGTTTAAAACAACGTACAATGAACATTAGAGCACAATCCAATAACATAAAGCACAACGAACAAAGCAGAAAGCATGCACAACATACAGACTTTAAACAAAAAGCACAACATAAAGACTTCAAACAAAACAAAGCACATTTAGAGCACGAGAGTATAACAAAGAAGAACGCACAAAGAATAAAATGGAATAGAAATTTGAAAGATCAATTCAAGAATATCAGGGTTTACACAAAACAAAGTAGTTTGATTATTTGAAGGGTAAAACAATGTAGTTGGAAACAACACATGTCACACAAAAACAACTTCAAAAACCTATTATAAAAAATCTCATTGACGTCTAGTTAAAATACACACCTTTGTGATAAAACACAATAACATAAAGTTTAAAGCACAAGAACAAAGTACAACACACAGAGTCACAACAGAAAGCACAAAGAACAAGGACAACACA
>NQLW01000071.1:3589270-3615141 GCA_002312845.1 Kalanchoe fedtschenkoi
ACTGCTGCATATTTGAAATGGTGCACAATACATGGTGCACTGATACATGGTGCACACGACATGGTCCAAGTGTTAATAACATATACCTTGATTTGGTTTTTGCAACAGAGGTCCAACTGTTGAATTTCTAAGCGTGAGGGTGTCGGCAACAACCTAGGCAATTGTTTTGTGAAGAGACGAGAAGAGCTCAAAACCACACACACCTTCTGCTCCGATCCAACGAAAACAACTCAACAAAAAAAATTGCTGCCGCAACACCCTTCGCCTCTCCATGGAATCAAACCACTAAGAGCTTCACCAGTGCCAGATCTGTCTAGGGCACGGCTTGACTTGGCGCTATCCGTCCTTACTCGCAAATTGATCATCCAGATATGCGAACGCACTAGCAGCCATCAAAAAATCACAACCCGTCTTCTCTGACGCGGTGGTTCGACTTCCGATCAAGGTAGATTAGGCAATAATGATATATAACACATTTATTTGTAATTATATACAATTAAATGTTGTTGACAAAGAGGATCAGGTCAATAAAAAAGATAGTGTTGGATCCTAAAATTAAGGAGATGCTATATTAAAAAAAATACATTTAAATTTGACCATTTGATTGATTAAGATCAAATGATATAATTTGTCCACAGTTTACATATCCAAACTGGTTTTCATTTAATCCACTCCCTATATATATATATATAATAACTATATATATATTTATTGGGGGCGGATCTGGTGAAAACCAATATGAATATGTAAACTGTGAACTAATTTGAGTCTTACATTTGTGATGCATCCAATGAGTTAGATTATATAGAAATTTATTACTTAGGTTTTTAATGTCTATCTCATTTATTAACCGATCTCCTATTTATGAGGAAATCTTTTATCCTCCTTTAATTACGTTTATTTTTTATCCATTTCGTCTTTTATCGTAAAATCATTGGGTCGTTTAGATTTGATGGTGCACAGGTGCATTTTTTCGTGCTTCAAATATTTGGATTTTTTAAATCTTTTAGTGCACAATCACTATGCACTGAAGATATATGTGCGGTGCACATTTTTAGTAGTATTTAAATTCAATACGTGCATTATCATTTAAAATGTGCAAATTCAATATGTGCATCACAATTTGAATGTGCATATTCAATATGTAAATTACACGTATGGTGCACATACGTATTTCATTCAAAAAATTGTGCACTGTAATTTTAGACCTCTTTTAATATATAAACCATACAACTCAGGTATACACTATTAAAAATAAAAACAGAATTTTGAAATACAGATGTGAACCATTAAGAAACTATTTAAAAACTTTAAATTGGGACGTGCACCATTACCAAACCCCACAACAACTTAGAAACCCAAAATGTGCACCAATTGAAAATCGAAACACAGATGTGCACCAATGACCCAGAAATCCAGATGTGCACCAACACGAAATCCCCACCAGCTTCCTTCTCCTCTTCGAGCGGCGCAAGTTGAAGCATCGCACAGACTGTCATAACATTCAACCAATTAAGGAAATTAAATGTTGTGATTATATAAAATTAAATGTTGTTGACCGAGAAATCAGGTCAATAAATAAGATAATGTTGGATGCTACAATTAAGGAAATAATATATAAATAAGATTTTAAATAATAAAAACACATTTAAATTTGATCGTTGGATTGTTAAAGATCAAAGGATATAAATAGTTCATAGTTTACATATCCAAATCGGTTTTCATTTGATCCACTCCCTATATTTATATATATATATATTTTTTGGACCTTGTGAACCAATCATATTCACCGATTTGTTTTCAAATTAAACACAAATAAAAACAACAGGATTAATGAATGTGAGACATAATTAATTCATTTGGTATAACGAAATAATAGGGGCGTGTGACATTTATGTAGTGCCAATTAAGAAAAAAATTAGTTTTTCTTTAATAGCGCTTAAATATTTGATTGACAAATTTTGTTTCCTTGATTTTCGTATTTATGTTTTCTGAGCTGTAACTTTCTGAAATATTTTTTAGTTTTTTTTCCAGTGAACATTTTTTTTTATTTTTACAAACACTTTTTTTTTGGTAGTGAACATCAACAGTGAACATGTTCACTATCGAAGCTTCGACCGTTCTGTACATTGCAAACATATGTTCAATGTAAAAAAAAATTACCCAAAAACTCACATAAAATACCAAAATTATAATAATATCAAAATTTTGAAACATGTTCACTATTCAAAAATGTACAGTAACTGTGAACATAGTGAATTAACGGAGAATCAAACAATTTATAAATGATGTACATATGATGAAGTGATTTGCGAGTAAAAATCGTGTGTATAATGAAATTGGAAAGAGAGAAAATTAAATATATGATGTTGTGATCTGCTCCTAATTAATCAAGTGAGATTTATATAATATATGTCACCAAATAAAAATTAATAAAACATAATAAATAAAATCAAAAAATAGATATTGCAATCAAAACACGGTCGTTTTGTGAACACAATGATCGGTCACGTTTATCCACAAGATTCTCATTTTAAAGAGATTCTCAACTGATCCACCATATATATATATATAATATAGATTTTGAGTCGGATGAACATTACTTTGATATATTTATGAAATTAATATATATCTTGAAAAATTAAAAAGATAATAAATGTTAAATTAAATAAATAATGGAGAATTAATAAAAAGGCGTCAAGTAGGATTTTGAGACTCTACTGATTAGATTTTGATAAAGATAGTAATTATAATTAAATTCAATTCAATTAAAATTAAATACAAAAGTATGAAATCAATGAGAGCTCACCCCGTTGGCCTTTTAGCTCTAAACGCATCACAAAAACTTGTAGACAGCTAATTAATATAAAAAACTTGTTCATATGAACCAGGAATAACTTTAAAAGAAACGAGAAAGCATTTGAACTCTTGCCAGCGACAGAGAGATCAAGTACTTGAAATATTGTGCTTCTAAATGCAGTTTCACAGTGTAACCGGTTCAGTTCTGGAATGCAAACCGAACATCTGCACATTTCTAGTCAATGACCTATTCTTTACAAGTAGCGAATCAGAGATGAAGGTTTCTTCTGAAAACCTCCTTCGTTGACATTCCTCAACAAGTGTCCTCCCCAGGCATTCATATTACTCGAGCTTCCAATGAGAAATATGATAGCTGCAGCTGCAAAGTTGAACTAACCAATGGCCACTCAGGTCTCTAATGATGTGTCAATTCCAACATGGATTATCAACAGTAAAGAAACGCAACAACCTGAGGGTGGCTGACAGTTCCTGGAACCAAAATAAAAATAATGTAACTTAAGCTTTCAATTTCGCAGGAGGCAGAGAAGGGAGTACTCAGTGAATTACTTCACACCTCAACAATTTCTTCAGATTCTTCAGGAGGGTAATGTAAACCAATAGAACAATTTTGTAAAATTTCAGGATCTTTCATCCATGCTCTACGTCCATCAAAAGTTCGTATCATATACTTGAACATCTGTGTCAGGAAAATGATTGTGTCCATGAATTTGTTCCAAATCTCCAGTAGATTGAGAAATTAAGATAATTCGAAGATAGAAGTTATGTGTGAAGAGGAGGATAAGTTACGGGGTACCTGGGATGGAGGAATTGGGTTATTCTCCAGTTCTCCTAATATGTTTTTACCTGTACCCTGGCACGCTGGACAGACTACCGAATGAATATGGATATCAGAGCGTTCAACCATGGCCATTTCCTGACTCTTCTTTTTAGTCTTCCTCTTCTTGGCTAAGCGTTTCCATTTCGGAGTCTCAACAGGGCTAGTCAAAGTTTCATATTCACACAGAAGTATCCAGTGCAGAAGGCAAGAGACATGGAAAACATGAAATGCCTGCAGATAAAGTCCAAGTGAATTAGAGCACTAGGATATTAACGGATGAGCAATAAAGCAAGAACACAGCTTAAGTGGCAGGGAACATGTCAACAAAATAATCCAAAGGTTGTGGAGTAAAATTACCCCATTCATATTCCTGCTGCTGCAAGCAAGTTTGCCCGTCTTCAAGTTCAGGAGGGCTGCAACATCTTTGCCTGGCTGCATCTTGTGCTTGCAAACTTCACACATTCTTCTAACTGCCACACGTTGTCGCTTCCTAATCTCTTTCCTCAACGCTCTATTTGATGAAGATCCAGTCAGCACCAGTTCATCAGAGGTCATATTAACTCTAGGTAATGTTGAATTATGTGATAAGTGAGGTTGTGAGGAAAAACTTTTATCATGCCTTGCCGTCATCTCTAAAGATGGATCATCATGGTTAATCAAAGAAACACTAGTATCCTCAGGATCAGAGAATGATTTCCTTTTCTTTTTCTTGGAACCTTGATACTCGATTTCTTCTGTCTCATCCTCCCATCCCATTGAAAGTTCCATGGCATATCTAAGAGTCACAACAGCAAAGTCAAGTTCGGGAAGAAAAGATATATCTTCATCATCTATACCTTTCTCTCCCAACCATTGACACCATATCCTCCTAATCTTATTTGACTCTTCACACTTCTTCTCCTTATAAAACCTAGCACCAATTTGTGCTAGACCTAGGTACTTAAGCTCTATGTCACAGACATCGCCCTTCCACAAAACACCAGGAACCACAATATCAGGGTCCTGATCGCTCCTCATCATATTCTTCTCCCCAACTAGTTCATAAGAAACAAGATCTCCTGAGTCAGAAGTAGTACTACAGTCAGACCTGTCAGTTACATCACCCCTGTATTTTACAAGTGCTCCAACATTCTTGCTACTATCTGATGCCTCAACAACCTGGCTGCTCAAGCTTCCTAGGGAACGAAGTTCATCCCTCGTAGAATTAAAGAAAACCATACCATCATTAAAAGGCCAAGGATTTTGCAAGCGCAATGTGAGCTTAGCAGTCCTGAGCATTTTCTTGTGTCCATTTCCGTTCAAATGCTGAAAGAGTATTGGCTCACTGTAACATGCCTTCAGACAAAGAATACAGAGGTATATAATCCTTTTACCATCCTGGCGAAGATCCAGATAATCGTGTCCTTGCACCTTCATCCTTCGCAGGGTTAGCTGCGCAGCCCGCAGTCTCAAACTGGCATCCTTGGGCTTCGGCAAATCGATTCCAGCCAACATGATTTCCCGCCAAAGCACAAAATTCAAACTCCAAACACAAACACCGAATCACTTCAACAGAGCGCCTGGAACAACCAGATAGAAACTCCAGGGTCCACAAATACCAACAGCATGAAAAGAGTAACTCGAAACCCTAAAATTCGTATTCAAATTTGTCTCAAATTCCCGCAAACTTCACACCGTAGAAGCAATCGCGAACAGCAAGCACCGCGTTATGCAGAAAAAGCCCTAAAAACTGAAACGCGGTTCCACGAAATTTGCAGAAATCGAACACGAAAATCGAGAGTTATCGAAGAGCTCGTTTATATCCGAAACTTACAGCTTCGAGGCGTGCAAGGTATGGATATGTTGACGAAGCGTTTTGTGATCCTAACGGCGGCAAAGACTCCAGAGATTCCTGAGAAGACGACGAGCACGCACGAACCTTCCATAGACGATTCCATAAAAATTAAAATAAAAAAGCAGATAGAAGAAATGACAAAAAAAAGTTGAAGAGGACGAAAGAAGATGAGGAGCAGCCGATCTCGCGATTGTCAGGTTAGATTGATCGCAGGGCTTCAATGGCGGATTCGAACAAGGGGGTTGGGGTTTTGCTGGACTTGCAGAGAGAGAGGAACAAAATGATGAAAGAGAAAGTAAGAAAAGACAAATTAATTGCAGCGTGTTTCAGATGAGGTTTGAAATCCAGGATCACACATGCGTTATTTTTTATTTCAAACCGTTCGATCAAAATGCTTAATTGAATCCGACGGTTTGAGTTGCGTATGTAGATGACCAAGGGAGTTGAAGAGCGTAGGTGATCAAAAACGAATATCCGGATTATTTTTAGGGATTTGGTGCGGTTCGGTTTAGACAGGTATGAACCGGTTGGTTTTATGGGGTGCACTGACAAGGATTGATCAATCCGTGCAAAGGCTTCGTACCGAGCACGGCCACCTGAGAGATGTCATCTTTGCGCGTGGATTGGTTCCGCTTGTAGCGTAGTCTAGCACCTTCGAGCCGTCCTTAAAGTTGATCAGTCCTCCGAACTACAAGCCCTAATACATGTCGTTTAAGGTTAATTTGAGTAGATTAAAGTGAAGTAGATGCTAGCGGTTGAACAAATTTAATGAGTGAGTGGTTGGTGTTTTTTTAAGTCGTGCAAAAGGTAAAATTGATAAATTATTACTGGTGATGAATGATTTTTTATTGATTATAATAAAAAAGTAATTAATGTTTGACGTTTTAAGGTAGTTGTTGATATTAAATACGCATTGAAAATTGTTAAGTGACAAATAAAAGTGGACAAAAAAATTCGATTGAGTGAAATGTAAAAAAGAACAGATGGAGTAGTCTGTAATGAAGATTGCGGCTGAAATGTTGTTGGACTTGTTGTTTGTCCTGGAAATTTTTGGATTTGGGATTTTTCAATTGAATTGGTTATATTGCTGATATGGAAATCTTAGATTCCTATTGAATTGATTGACATTAACTCGATAATTTTGGACTGATCTCTCTTACTCCCTCCGTCCTTTAATACATGTCGTTTACGGTTAATTTGAGTAGATTGAGGTGAAGTTAATGCTAGCGGTTGAACAAATTTAATAGGTAGGTGGTTAACATTTTTTTAAAAAAGTTCGTGCAAAAAGTAAAATTGGTAGATGATTATTGGTGAGGAATGTATTCTTTATTGTTTATGATAATGAAGTGATTAATGTTTGACATTTTAAGGTAGTTGTTGATATTAAATACGCATTGAAAATTGGTAAGTGACAAGTAAAAGTGGACAAAAAAATTCGGTTAAGTGACATGTAAAATAGGACAGAGGGAGTATTAAGTTAGTTGGGATATGATTAAATTACCTATTATTAATTTGGTTGATTTGAAATTTTAAAAAAAAATTGTGACGTTGCATTAATTGCACTTACCAAACATGGCAAAAGAAATTTATCTGTAAAAGTGAAGGCATAAAAAGCATCAACTTACTAAGCTACGTAAGACTCTCGCTACAAGACCACTGCTACTGTGTTGTTAATCATTAAAATTTTATTACTAAGTCTCAAAGTCATACAAAGTTTTACTGTCTCAGCTTATTACAAGATGAGAATATATGTTGTCTTAGTTCTGAATAGACAAAATTTGGACAATTTCTTTGCCTAGAGATGATCTAAGGCAACGGTTTTGAGGTGTAGAACAGAAATCATGAATAAAATTTTCAAATTCGCATCAACACAAAAAAATACAGTTGCATTAGGCCATCAAAGGCAACAATTTGAATACCGTTGTAATTTTTACGGTGTGTTTAGTTTAGAAAAAATTTGATGGAAAGAAAAATTTGAGGGAAAGTGAAATTCATAATGGATTTCATTTTATTTTCCTTTGTTTGGTTCAAATGGAAATTTTGAAGGAAAATTTTAAAACTCATTTTATTTTACTATAACTTTTCTCTAAGTTTTCATGTAATTTTTTTCCACAAATTATCCCTAAACCAAACAAAGAAATCCTTCTAACTTTCCTTTTAATTTTTCTTTCCACAAAATTTTTCCTAAACCAAACACACCCTTAATGTTGTCATTTTAAACGTAGTGCAATCAAATTTTAATATTTTTTTTCCTATAATAGCCTAAACCATGAAGAGCAAAGACTGAAATTTGAATACGGACGGAAAGATGCCCTTACATTCAAAATGCCCAACAAGTTTGACACAATCGAGAGAGGAAGAGCAAAATTACCTTCATCTATGAGATATATAATCATTTTAGTTCAGTTTCATTAATTTTTTTTATTATAAAATAATTCAATGCATTACACTGTATGTGATGATTTTTTGAATATATACATGATATATCGAAATATGAAAAGTCAATACAAATAAAAAACAGAAGAGTTAAACATGTGAAGGAGCCACCCCACTGGACATTTTGGTTGGCACACAACAAAAGATAGCTACATTTGAAAATAGATAACTATATTATGCTGCAGGGAAGCTTTTGTGGGTGGAATATATGATTATTTATAGTTATTTATCTTATGAACACATATAGTTAAAATAAATATTTATAAAATAAACGTATGTATTAAATTCATGAATATAAATGTTCATATGATGAGTATAAGTATTCATTTGATGAGCATTATTATCAACGTGACGAATATAGGTATTCATAACTATTTTATTGAATACAAAGCATAAAATTTATGAATTTATTAAATTTATTTTTTATTTAAATTTTTCTAAATCGAAATAATAACAATCACAAAATTTCAGTAGCATGTGGAAGTCACTTTTGGACCACTTGCTCTTAGTGGCGGAGCCACACGTAATTTAGAGAGGTCTAATGATCCCTCTTAATCTTCAATTTCATTTAGAAGTTACATATATTTATAATATAAATCTAATAAAAATATAAAACTGACCCTTATAATATATAAAGATCACATTTATAGTCTTAAATCTTGTATATTTTAAATTTAATTATTAGCTCAGGTATAATTTTTCGACTTGAAATATTAATTTACGTACACATAAATGTATTATAACCCTCTAAATTTATGTGTTGCCTCTGTCAGTGCTTGTTCCACGGCACAATGGATCAAATTCGAAATTCCAACTGTGATCATAATAACACTGCTTTTTCCAGACCTCTTGCTGGCCACAACAAAAGCTTTGTGCCTGCATATGTAAGAAAATTTGTAATGAAGTCCGGCCAAGTTTTCTAGTCACATATGGGAAAGACTTTAGAATTAAAATTGAAAAATTTGAAGAAATATCATCACTTGACTTAGGCAATTTCTCAGAATCTTGAGAGTACAGGGGGCCAACTAGCAATATTTAACAATTATGGACCAAATAGGACCCATAATTGTTAAACATTTGTTCAACAGTAGTGAGCAAAAACAGAAATTAAACATTTGTTCATTTATGTGAATTTTATTTTTTATTTGAATTTTTAATCAAATAATATTTTTTCTGATATTTTTATATTTTTTGTATCAACTCATCAACATTGGTGCCCTAATAATAAACATATCTCTTAATCTGACGAGCATAACTATTCATGTGACTAAGATTTAAGCGTTTAACTCATGAACAGTGACGGATCTACCCTCAAGTTAGGGGGGGCCAGATGACCCCGCTAAAATATTTTTTACTACTACAACTATTAAATCCATTTTAACAAAAAAATCCTACTACAATAGCCATGACCCCCTCTCCACACCAACCCGTCACAAATCCCTTTCTGGATGCCCAAAATTCATTGTGATTACGGCAAAACCATCGCCCTTGTCAAACCCTTTTCGATCTTGCCTCTCTTGGCCCTCGATTGGCGTCCACCGGAAATCTATTGTATACACAAGCGCCTCTCTCCGCTCTCGCTGTCTCGCAGGCAATCGTGTTCAGTTCTGATTTAGGTTTTACCGAATGTAAATGATATAACATGGACAAGAGAATAATATGAGACTCGTCCGGTCCAATTTTGAGGCTCAAAATCTTTTTAAATTAAGCCCATATTTGGCTGGAGATTAATGTAGAAATCACATACACGTCATTAGCAGTAGCATTCTTAAGTCCTTCTCAAAACAATTAATGTGGAAATTAATGTGGAAAACCCAAACACGTCATTCTAAGGTAATTTATCTTTCATTGAAGAGAGTTGAATATGAATGTGTAGTTTTTTATTCTTTACAGAATTTTTCTTATGTTGATGTAGTTTGTTTTCTAAAATATACTTTTAAAAGCATAAATATTACAAGAGAAAAAGTCTAGAGTCGTCCACTTTTACAAATGTTGTAAATAGTTCAAATATTAGTGAACTATAAATTGATTTGGAAAACTTACCTACTGATTTTGGATTGAGAAAAAAAAAATCTGAGTACCATCCATTTATGGTGAGATAGGGCATTTTTCACGATAAATACTATAAGAAATTGGCTGCGGAATAGCATTGGGGATCAGTGATTGAATGATTGTTTACATTAATGAATATAATTAAATTTATAATTAATAAATATAAAATACATTAATATATTATTATTTTTAGAATTTATTTCAATGTATTTATTTATATTACTGTTCATTTTGATCTGAGTTGGTCTGAAAGGCATAATATGAAGTAAAACGATTATGTTTTGAAGATGAGTGATCTCGATGCATCCATTAATTTAGAATATGAATTGCATTATGTTAATATGAAGGGTATGGTGGTTAGTGTTCCATGAAACATATGTAAATTAAGTTATTATAACATGGAATTGGCGAGATTGAGGTTGACGGTACTTGTTTTGTTTAGGCTTATCACCTTTCTTTTCATTTTCAGCCTATCCAAACCAAAACAATTACCATAAATAATTAAGGAAATGGAAATTTGTTGATATATCGAATTCACAGTGATTTTTGTTGTCAGAAACTTAATGTAACACCATACCTCAACCTGGATAATGCAATTCCCAACTGATTGATTTTCAGATGAACAGAAGGCGCATGAGACGAATTTGTATTAATATCAGAAAGAAAGAATTAAGGGTTGAATCATTCAAACATGAGCACTCAGGTAGCCATTTTCTTGACCTTCTTCCATCCTTTCTTGCATGTCTTGCTCACCATCTTGGCTCCCTTCTTCAGCATAATCTTCAGCGCATACGCTTTTTCCTTCAAATGCAGCTCCTTCGCCTTCTCCTTCAACTGCTCCTGAAATTTGGCCATTGCCTCTTCCCAACCCAATTCCAAGACACGAGAGGGAAGCGGGAGAGACGAGGCAGAGGGCAAGCAAGCGCAAAAGCTGAGCGAGAGATTCCTGTTCTGATTTCGGCTAGGAGGACCTGAATAAATAGAGATGAGAAGTTTCTGGTGTCTCCTTCTGCCTTCCAATTTTAGAATGTTTTGCCTCGCTGTGAGCTGAGTCGGCTTTGATCTTTGGATGGACCAAAATAAATTTGAATCCTTAATTTTCTGATGAATGAAAGTCAGCACCGTCAGCTCATATAATTTTTTTTTTTTTACCTATGCAAGATTTTGACCCACATAATATCCAGAGACCTTCACCATGCTGAGTTTTAGTTAACAGTTCAAGATAAGAATGTTATGGCAAGTGATAGAGCATTGTACATGGAGTGTATGAGAATGGAGCACCTCAAGTTACCAGTCCAACAATATGAGCTGCCCAAGACAGAACCAATCACAAAAAGTTGAAAGGCATTGTCTGCGGAGAAATGAGCTGCGCTGAAAACCGCAGAGCTAATCAGTACTGCATATTGCCACTTTGTGGTCGATGCGAGCGCTGATAACAGATAACCTCTGAACACAGTTTCTTCCAGCAAAGGGGTGATTATGCAGTAGGCAAGGGTGCAAGCTGTTCTTGAAATGTTGCTGCTCTGGATAATGTCCTTCAGTATGGGGTTGTTGGCACCCTGCAAGTAGCCTTAACATCATAATTAGGACAAGCTGGATTCTGATGGTGGATTTAGGAACTCAAGGAGCCACAAAGTCAATGAAGAGAGAGCATGAAGCCTTTTTTTATATCCCCGTACAAATTACCTTCGGACCAAGGAGCACATCTTCGATTACCGATATCAGGAAGATCAACACAATGAGAAGCAGAAAACCAACAAATGATGCCAGCAACCAGTTCCTCTGTGCTGATAACTTTCCAGACTTGAGGAAGCTAAAAACATCTGATTCAGGTTTAGCAGTATAGTTCAGTAGCGACAACACAAAAATGAGTTCCAAGGTTTGAATCGAGAGCAGTGATAATGCCTGCACTCCAAATAAAGAAAAAATGAGGTTCACATGCCTACACAATGTTAAAACGCTCTTGTTTAAATCATTATGTTATGCCGTCGTGTTGGCCCACATCAATAACAATCTCTCCAAGAAGAATTCAGAAGAGAACACTTGTCAAAAGTGTTCGACTGACTATTGAATAGTGCAAATACATGTGTGCTGGATATGTGTCCTAGCAATAACACAGTTCATTCCTTAACTGGAAACCAAGGTAGCATCATATTTCTGTCCAATAACACAATCATATCTTCTACAATTACCTAAACCCCATGTTAAGCACATAAGAAACTACGCCATCTGTTTCATCTATACAGCTAAAACTAGGAAGCCCCAGAAACAGATATGAAGAAGAGAAAATGAAAATTGCAGTTCAACATAAATTCATTTCCATTTTAAGAACACGGGGCAATCACGCTGCAACACTTCTAATGCCATAGGAGACTGCAAACTGATGAACTCATATACTGAAAGAAAAATTTAGTAAAGCAGGAATAATATTAAATGCCATTTGGGGAGCGTTTAGTAATTGTAAAATGTGTGATTTAGCTGAAAACCTCAAAAAGTATGTAATAAACCAGCCATGAATTGTGAATCTGGGATCCCATTCTGAACCTTACATTGTAATACGTGATTGACTAGTAGGGATTACTATAAGATTGCAGTGAAAAGTAAGTGACAGTACCTCAATCTGGGGATCCAGAACAGTCAGGTTCATGACACGGGCAACTGCAGATAACCCACCAAAGCTCATAGGAACATGCAAACTAAACAAATAAAGACCGAAATTGCTCCAGAGGTTGTCAATGTCAAATGGAACATCCGGTGGAATCCCAGAAAAGCCATCCAAGCTCTACATAAAAGCAATCTCAATATAAGAAGAAAAAACTGAATCCAAAACATCAAACAAACTAAGAAGGTGTCAAACACCGAGAGGGAAAGAGTTCTTATGCAGCTTTACCCCAGAGGCTTGTGTGGTTCTGTCATGTTTAAGGCACAAGCTCCTGTTACACAATCGGCGTCTGGGGGTGAGTGGCGGAGAAAAATTAGCAGTAGTCAAAGCTAACGAGGCGGCGAAATTGCCGATGGTATTTATGGAACAGATAGACATGAATTGATTAGGGTTTGGAGGCTGCCACAGCCACACTTGCATAGTGTTACGGTCCAGCTTTATACGTATGTACGGCTTGCAAATCTTTCTTGATCGGAGATCTTCGGGGATTTTTTAGTTCCTCGAATTTTGAGGCACGAAAAGACTCATCCGGTACTGTCGCAGATTCTTCGGTACACCGAAAACATTAAGAGATCAAGACAACATTGTTTGAAGTGAGAGCACCCATTTAGATGAGTATTTTCTATGAACTCATCTACATGAGTGCTCTCGATGTACGGTGCTTTTAAGCAAATAAAAGTAAGCATTAATCAATCTGCATGTATGAAGTAAGTAATTATTTTAATATTATTTATATACTATCAAACACATGTAAGAAGCACATTGACTATTCAAACTCTAAACTATGTCACTTAATGGTGAATGTAATTTGTTTAGCATCACCAGATCTAACTCCCATATGAAATTATGTTTAACACATCATGACACATTTCTATAAATAATCACACATCTCACTTCGTCTAAATATTGATAATATATGAAATTCATCTCAATGTTTCGCCTAGTCGAACCCTTCGACTTATATGTAAGAGTCTCTTTCTCGAGCTCCCTTTCGATTCACATATCCCATTAGTGCACGTTTGGTACGCCGTATTATTTATACGTGTATTATTAATACCCGTATAAATAATACCACCTATTGAGGAGGTATTATTAGTACAGATTTCCAAATGTAAATTTTCTCTCCCCGCATTATTAATACGTATTTTTATTTTGTACCATTCACATCACCATGTTATTAATAATAACATCTCGTTCCTAATACATGCTACCAAACAAGGGCTTAAGGAAAATCTAATCCAAGGATCCATCCAGTTCTTCATACTCGATTTCAAACTCATCGTTCACTTAGTCTCGACTGATGACTCGTTACGTGTCTTCATTTAACGATGTTCACGAGGTCCACATCTTATGAAAAATTTCGAGTCTTGCTAGAACATTCGAAGGCCCACCATTATGTATCACATGAGTTAGACTCACTTAGAGTTCACATCCAAATACTTATCCTAAGACAGGGCAAACTCACCATCACTCTCCCTAAAGAACTAATGAAGCATTTCCCATTTCTCGAGGAAGAAACATCACATCTATCTCTCCTTACTAGCTGCTCAAGAGCTACCATTTATCTAATTTTTGTGATCTACATACAGTTAGACTCATATTGAAGATTAGTTTCACAATCCATCATCCACTTTGCCACCCGACCATCCGAAGGTCCAAAATTTAATAATTATAAAAATACCTCTAAAGCCAAGAAGAAGCCTCCAAACATTGTCACAGGGCTAACCTGTGACATCCCACATTCGAGTTGTTGACATCCTTGTCGACTTAACTATCATGATTTATAGTTTACATATCTAATCTAATCAAATGGTCAACTTGTGGCATCCTCCCACACTTGACTTGTCGACATCCTCGTCGACTTAACTATCATGATTGATAATTTATAAGTATCATATCCAATCAAAGGGCCAACTTGTGACATCCTTCGAAACTCGATGAACTGTCGTTATATATCCGCGTCTACTTAGGTACCTTGAGTGGAGGTGTTAAAGTATCTAGTCCCATCCTGACACTCTCTCCCACACTCCTTTTATGGCTACTGATAGTCAAGATATCATTAATGCAAAAGTGGCAATCGATGTCCACTAGATCATGAATCAAAGATTTAAAGTCATTAGTCAGAGTCAACATTTGAAACCGCCGCCCACTCAAAATAGTCAATGTCTCGTCCACTTTTCATCATCTTAATTGAATAATCACACCCAACATTTATGTACACAAATTTGACGTTCAGAGTCTGGATGTAAAACTCCAACTCAAGGTTCACCTTAAAGTCCGCCAATGAATTCAGAATGAGAAATCCACCCTCATAAGACATCCATTAAATCCGAGCATTACACTGAAAGTCGCTACTCCTTTTATGACTGGTTCGAAGTCTCATGTCTAGATTCCACAATGAATGACTTATTAAATATTTATTCCGAGGATCTCACCTCTTTTGGACTTAACCCTCAAAGCCTCAATTCGAGGGGCTTATTCCTTTGTAATTCTAACCACCAAAGTCCTCAAACCGTGAAAGCCTTGAGGCATATCTTGTATACTTTAACATATTACGTTGGCCTCCGCCATGACATTTCAGTACGGTATCGGTCCCTTATCCGCAATAAGAACATAATATCCAGTTGAACTCACATGGTTCTTTCATGTTTCACTTGGAATTCACACATACATCTCGAGGGATTTATCATATATTAGCATAAAGATGCCCACAGTTGATAATTTGTTCAATCAATAGTAGCACCAATCAATCTCGTTCGATACATAAGGTACTCAATATATTTTTTGGATTTGTACTCCAAGTTATCCCATAAATCCATAAGAATAAAACATGTCCATCAATTTTATCTCTAAAAATTTATTGTGGCCGAAAAGTTGGAAGTCGATCAAAACTACTTTGTGATTCTCATGTGACTAATAACCTGAAAGTTGCTCAAAACCACTTTGTTGTTCTCGTATGTACAACAACCTGGAAGTTTCTTAAAACCACTGTTATTCTCATATTCACTCAGGTCTCCATAACATGTAGCTAACATTGGCATGAAAAAAATCTTTTCTCAAAACACTAGTTGATCATACCCAAAAATTTCAATAATGCTTTGTTCGCACATGTAAAGATAGTATGTATTTTTACATGCATAAAAAGTATGTCAATTTACATACATAAAAATACAAGTATGTTATTCACATGAGGAAAAAGACAAGTATACCTACTTACAAAAGCAATAGACTATAACATCTTATTGTTCTTGCTCACGCAGATAATAATCAATTACTACACAAAAAACAACAAGTGTGTTGGTTCACTCACACAAAAGAAAAATCGGTTATCTGAAACACTTTTTGATTCATACTTACACAGATCGCAAGAACACTTTCTTCAAGCACACAAGTGACAAATACGTTCTCTCTGCAAAGTTCTCCTCGGACCCGCATAACTTTCAACTCATGAGCCAAGTTGGTTATCCTCTTATACATTTAACATTTAAGGTAGTATACTTTATTATCACACTTATCACATCCAACTTTTTCCTTGGCCCTCAAGCCTTTACCTTGAGTGGATCGATTCAAGCAACTAGATCAAAAATATTAATTGAGTACTCCACCCCTCTAACTTCTATTCCAAAGAACATTAAACACATACTGATATGACTGTCATTGAGGAGTCATTTGCAAATAAATTTATAAACCTACCTCACTAGCAAGCAGTAAGTACAGGATCATTCCACAAGGTCTGAGTTGTGAACCCTAATAACTAGAAAACTTAAAAGAAGTAAAAGTACAGATTATGGGATTTTTCATATTAATGAAAGTAATAGACAATTTAACGAGGGAATCAAACAAAAAAGCATGTAGTTCAGATGGCCTAAACTTGTGAGATTATTGATTAATTATGTGAAAGATTAAATCATGTTCATGCACTGAATTCAACAAAATATACATTCCATATTCTAGAGTGTAAACAATTGCTCCTATTTTGCATTCATCATACTCTTAAGCCATCATATGAATCTATATGTCTAACATGCTATAGTCGATTGTCAGTCTAGCAACAAGACATATGCAATCGTGCTACTGTGATAGGGAATTCAAACTAATTTTGATGCTTACATATAATTTAGGACATGCTATTATGTAAGCTCTATCTAATTAATGTTGGCGTCCACCTGACAATTAGATCTTAGCGCCTAGGTTGTATGCAAGCATGCACTACACACATTAGATGTCATGTAAATCAATGTAATTATTTAAATTATGCACAATTATAATATCAATATAAACAGAATTTATATGCACAAATTATCTCACAATAATCATCATAAGTTTACAATACCTAAATTACACAAGAGAGTTTAGTCACTCAAGGCCATAGACATAGATACAAGTAAAAAAGTAGAAATTATAATCTTACTTAGACCTACTCTAACTTGGACTATCATGCAGCTCTCCACTGCTCCCTTGATGATGATTCTTTTACTTCGGTTGATTCATTACACTCGATGTGGTATGATAACGCCCTTTCTCCTTAACTAAGCCCTCTATATATAGGTGTAAGTAGCTTATATGTTAAGCTACAAATCTAGGCTTATTCTTCATGTAAATCTTTAGCAGATATTGATAAGCTTCAGACTTCTTCGGCTTATGCAAAATAAAAATCGAGATAAGGACCAGTTTAGGAAGATTATCTGCCCATAAACCTTATCGGTGATTTTGGTAGATATACATCAAAATTTAGGCGCTGAAACTTATAAAAACTTGTAGATAATCGTCTGATCTTTCCATAACCTTTTGAATCATGTGAATCAGACATTTGAGCTGGAAGATACGCTCCTCGAAAGTAAGAAACAATCTGCAGAACCGATTTAGAAACTGCAGCTCTCGCGCGCGAAAAGTGGCCACGTAATCTCCTTTCCTTTCTTTCATTTTGTGATAGTGTTACCCCTCCAACTCTATGTGCATCGAGGAACCTTGCGCGCAGCTCTTACTCACAGCTTGGGCACTGTATTCTCTCTGATTTTCTTCTGTTGTCCGAATTATGCACACAACTGCTCTTTAAGCACGTTTTCACATTAAGACCTAAAAATAAGCCTAAAATATAAAAACTAGCTAAATCATTAAATAAAACTCAAGAACGGTCTAGAACTAGGTGAGTTAATCCTGAACGAAACAATCAAAGTTGGTCTCATCACATACTTCCATAGATATCCATGTACGGGGGGTCCCTTCTTGTCCGGAATGTAATATCAAGTTTAAATACTTATAATATATAAGTGGTCACATACAAGTCAGCCCCAAATCCACAACACAAATACACCTCTATCTAACTCAACCAACTTTGACTTTACGTACCAATTGTTTGCTCCAGTCAGGTATCTAAATTTAGAGTTCACCTTTCAAAATTCAGGGGAAGGATTCTATCCCACTTTTAATATCAACATTTTACATCAATTATCCCCCCCACAGAATATTACAATATGAAAGCACGTCTTGAAACTCAGGAGGTCTCTAACCCATTCTCATTATCAACTTTTCATATTAAATTTTCTTCTAAATAGACTATCACAATTTAAAAGCACGCCCTTTAAAACTTAGGAGTCGGTCTTTACTCCCTCGACTAAAGGGTTCAAAAAAATATTAATAATTTATCACTTGATGGAGGTTATTACTCCTTTCATGACTTGGCAATTGATAAAAAGTTAGCAAGTCATTTACATGATGAAAATATTTACTCCTCTTTTTACTCGAAGCTTCAAGCATATTTTAATAAATTATTTACAAAATAAAGGTTCCTACGATCTTATTGAATCAAGATTTCGAACAACAACTCAAGAATCAATTGAGAGATGGAGGCATCTACTCAAATCTTATTCGAAGATTTGACACAATTGAGTAACTCACTTATAAGATTACAGAAATCAACACCCAGAAGGTTATTTATTGCTTATTTAGTCTCGCTTGAGTTTAAAGTGCCTTTATAGTAGCTGACGAATTCTTGGCATACGGGGATCTTAAAGATGAAGTTCACAACTACATAATATCTCAATGAGTCTCTTTATCATTGAATCCTCAAATCTAATAGTCAATCTAGAATAGTTGTAGCTTTCAGTCAATACTCAAGCAAGAGTAGCGAGCTAGAAGTGATCCTACGATCAAAATTAGGCCCTGATACCAATTGTCACGGTCCTAGCGTTAGGACCTGTATCGCTTACATTTTATGCACTTTGGGATACTTAAGACCATGCAGCGCCCAAATCTTTCCTGACGGGGCCAACCTTGTTAATATTCGGGGCCTCTTTACTTTCCCGAGTCTTGAGAGAGATATACGATTATCTTTAACCATGCATTATTGAATTATTCATGAGAGGATCTCTATAAATAGTCACACATCTTACTTAGTCTAGATATTTGATAATCCAAGAGATCCATCTTGATGTTTTTCCTTGTTGAGCCCTTTAGTTAACATACAAGAGCTTCTTCCCGAATTCCCTCCCTATTCTCATATCCCATTAATAGAAATCAAATCCAAAGATCCATCCAGTCCTCCGTGCTCGGTATCAAAGCCATCGTACACCTAACCTCAACTAGCAATTCATAGCACATTGCCGAAGCCTCACCTCATTTTGATAATATCAATGAGATCGACACCTTATAGAGACCTTCGAGACTCGTTAGACCACTCGAAGACCCGCCCTCATGTCTCACATGAGTTGGGCTCACTTAGAGTTCAAATCCGAGTACTTACCTCAGGGATGGCTGGACTCACTGTCACTATCCCTAAAGAGTTAATGAAGCTTTTCTCAATTCTGTAGGAAAAAATATCACCTACGTGTCTCCTTACATATTAGCTTTTTAAGGGTAACGACTTATCCGATTTATGTGATTCACATACCATTAAAATCATATTGAAGTATAGCTTCTCAACCCATTATCCACTTTTTCATCCAACCTTCTAAAGGTCCACTACTAAAGAATTATGAAAATACAACAAAGGCCAAGAAGAGGCCTCCAAGCCTTGTGGCAGGGCTAACTTGTGACACATAGAGCTTCTTAAGGCATCCCCATTGGAAAAAACTAAAGTATGTTTGTGTCATATCACATGAGATTTGTGTCATGCCACCTCATAATTCTCATAAACCTATGATTCACAAACCTTTTATATAACTTTATATCGGGGCCTAAATTTTACAAATTTTAATAATTTATTTGTTTTATAAAAGAGGGATGATAGCCTCTATTTTTTTATATTAGAAGCATAACAAATCTGTTATGTAGTACTTACATAGTTATAAGAGATGTTACCTTACTTCCAAATACAAGTCTAGAGCTACAAAAAATAGCATCAACTGAAAAAACTCAATTCTAACAAAAAACTATAATAGTCGTAGAGAAACACTATTTGAATAACAATAGTCTTCTTATATTTTTTGAAACAAAATCTTTAATCAAATCTTCATACTCAACTTTCTCCGATTAATCATTCTCAATTGTTGTCAAAGCCAATCCATTAAGTCTCACTCGGGACATCGAAGAATGCAAATAAGACTTCAATAACTTTAACTCGGAAAAACTTCTTTCTACAGAAGCAACAATGACAGGATAGTTAGTAGTATTCTATAAGCAATAATTGCATTAGAAAAATAATCCATATATTTCAAATATTGTAAAATATTAACGCTTTCATATCTTTTCTAGGAAAAAGTTGTATAAGCAACTTTAACTCAATATATAGCTCATTAGCATCAATATCATTACAATCACCATTTCTAAGTGCAATTGCTAAAGAATCACAACAAGACTTTAAACTCATATCATTCAATGTATTTAACTTTGTCCGAACACATTTTCGTAAGCTTTATATTGCTCGAATCTTTTGTGGAGAGAACTAATAGCTTGATCAATTATATATAAGAAATAGTTAACTCTAAATGCATCTTCAGGAAACTGTGACACAACTAATGAGTCATCATGAGAATTCTCATCTAAATTTTTTTTTCTTCTTATTTGACGCCTATGGGGAAATATTGGATTAATATCTAATTCAATTGCAATTTTTTTAGCTTCTTCAATTACATTAGAAAAACCAATCTCTCTAAATTTTTTAAAATAAGTAATCAAACCTTCAATTTTCTCAATGGCAACATCAATAAACATATTTACTGATTGTAGGCTCTTGCTAACCACAGTAACCAAACTTAATACATCATACCATATTATTATAGCAACTACAAATTCAACATCTCCAAGTTCATTTTCAGCTAATGATTTTGCTTTACTTTTTATTTTTACGTCATTATCATTTTTGAAAATTTGAAGCAAAGCTTCTCTTACCTCACCAATTTAAAATCTAATTGCTTTAACACTATCAATACGAGTCTCCCAACGAATAGATGATAATGATTTCAATGTCAACTCTTTTATATTATCTTTTAGAACTTGCCACCTTTTAGTTGAATTCACAAACATACTATAATTTTGTCGCATAATTCAAAAGAAATCCTTAGCTTTACAACAAGTATTAACCATATCACACAACATCAAATTCAAACTTTGAGAGCTACAAAAGCTCTAGGATTAATATCTAAAAGTTTTTTTTGAACCCTCTGATCTATTCTGTTCATATTGGATTCATTGTCATAGCCCTGTCCTCGCACATTGTCTACATCATGACCAAGAAACTTCAATTCCGGTTATAAAATATAAAAAGTCCTTGCCTTGTAGTATCATTAACATTCATAAATCTCAAAAATGATTCCTCAATAATAATAGAATTAGAAGAAATATCAATATATCTCAATATAATATACATTTGCTCTTGATGATTAACATCAGAAGTGCAATCTAATATAAGAGAAAAATACTTTGTTTGTCGTACCTTTTTGATGATTTCAGATTTAATTGAAGAAGCAATCAAAGATATCAACTCATTTTGAAAATTGATACTAAGATTATGGAAGTGAATGTCATCACTTGTAATACGTCGAACATGTTCCTGTATAATTAGATCAAACTCTCGGCCAACATTTCAATTAAACCCAAAAGTTTCCATTATTATTTTCGTACAACCTCTCTTTTGTGCCACGAAAAGGTATACTATGTTTGGCAAGAAATTTTACGATAGAAATTATTCTCAATAAAACATTTTTCCAATGATCCCTCTCTTTTTTAACTTATTTTTGAGCTACATGATCAATTTTTTTATTAGCATTTAACGTACAATATAACTCATACAATTTTTTTATGTTCCATGCCAACTTCATGCTCTTGAAGTCGAGTCCCAATGTGAGACCAATCCTCAAAACTCTCATTCACCAATCCACCTTTTACATAATCCTTTTTGAATATCTTACAACAAAAGCAAAAAACCCTATCAAGCTCTTTTGAATATACAAGCCAATCTCCATCTTGCTTTTCATCATTATACAAAACTCTAATACATAAATCTGAAAAAAAACGTTTACCAAGTTTATTTTTAGGTCCTTTTTGAAAAGACATCTCTTTTAGGGCCCTTTACCCCTAAAATATCAATCATTTTAGAATCAAAAGCATCCTTATATCTAGGATCAAAATATCAAAATCAATACTTAAAGACTCCTCATGTTGTGCATTATTAGCAGTTCATATATGACATTGTTTTATGTCTTTCAACTTCACTTCTGTACAATGTTATTTTTGCTCCTCTATTTTCTACTCTCTTTGAAATGCAGTTCAACTGCACATATGTATTAAACTGAGTTCTAATATCGGGTTATCAAATACAACTAGATTTATTTACATTGCTTCTCTCACTAAACAACATCTAAACACATTTTCCACATGGTATCAGAGGTTTTAGGGTTCTGGTTCCTTTGTCATCTCCGACCTCAATTCCGGTGATCTTCTCATCATTTCCGGCCTCCTTTCCACAATTTCATGTATCCTCATGGCGAATGATCACTTAGATTCTGCTGCTACATCTAATTTGGATGCGATTCCTGCTATGACTGAGTATGGACTCTCAGCTCTCGTCATCCATTTTTCATTCGACCGTGTGATCGTTCAGGTACAAAGATCATCTCTACTACTGTTACTGATATTGAGAATTATTACCAATGGAGTTACGCAATCATGAAGGCTCTAAATAAAAGAAACAAATTAGGTTTTCTTTATGGTTCAGTTGTCTTTCCCTTACATGGTGATCCTTTGTGTCCTGATTATCAGTGTTGTGATGACACAATTCAGTCCTGGATTAACATCACACTGTCTCCTGAAATTGTTTGCACGATCATGTATGTTGCTACTGTTAAGGAAGTGTGGGATGCATTACCAATTCGTTTTGGCGCAAACACTGAACCTCGTATACTTCACTTAGAACAAGAACTTGCACAAACTTTTCAAGAACATTTGTCTGTTGCTGCATATTTCGCCAAACTGAAACACATATGGGATGAATTGGAGAATATGAGAGTTCTTTGGACCTGCAATTGTACTCAAACATGCAACTATCATGTTGATTTGGTGACTTTCTTTGAGCGAAAAAAGGTTATGAAGTTTCTTATGGGGCTTAAAGAAGAGTATGTTGTTCTGTGTGGACAAATTATTAGCACAAAGCCTTATCCTTCCTTAGATGTTGTTTACAATATGGTTTTGAGAGATGAAGGCCAGCGCTTATATGCACTCAAATCTTTACCAGAGATGACCGCATTTTTTGCCAAACATCCTTCGCTTTCACATAAGAATACTGTTGATTCTAATGCCTATCTCAAAGCTTCATCACACAAAAATCCTATTTCAGATGGAACTAAGCAGTATGCTTATTAAAAGAAGCTTGGGAAAACAAATTATCAATGTTGGAAGCTTGTTGGTTACCTTGTCAATCATAAACTTTATAGTGAACCTACTGAGCAGGAGCTTAAGAATAGGAAGAAATTCGCCGCACAAGCAAATGCTATCTTCACTCCTTCTTCTTCTGGTGATCCTCCTTCAAAAAGTTTTATTGCTAGTCAAGTTCAAGAAATTATTGCTATCATGAAGGCTGAGCAATTACCTTCCACCAACTTCCATGATTCATATGGTAGGGACCTTTACTCATAATTCCAGTATTTTATCTTCTAATATATGGATTTTGGATTCCGGTGCTACTCATCATATAACATCTCACTTTCGTTTGTTGATCAATCCTCAGCCTGCACATTCTTCTATTAATCTTCCTAATGGTCATTTGGTCAATATCACTCACGTTGGATCATTACAACTTACTTGTACTCTTCTTCTTTTGGATGTTCTATATGTTCCATCCTTTTCCTTTAATCTCATTTCTGTTTCTAAGCTACTTCTTGATCCTTCCATTACACTCACATTTTCATTTTCTACATGTACCTTACAAGACTTTCAGAGTGAGCAAAGTCGAAGTGATTGGTGAACAACATTCTGGTTTGTACCATTTCCAATTTCCTACTCCATCATCCATTACTGCCTCATCCATTACTCATTCCTCAAATCATGCTTGCATCTGGCATTAAAAACTTGGTCACTCTTTTGTTGAATCTTTAAAGCATATTTTAGATCTTTCCACGTCTCTTATTGGTTCTGAAGTTCCTTGTGAAACCTGTCACCTTGCCAAACATACAAGACATCCTTTTCCATATAGTCTGTCCACAACAAGCATCATTTTTCAACTTGTCCATTGTGATGTTTGTGGATCTCATAAGTCTCCTACATAAGCTGGTTTTTCATACTTTTTAACTCTTGTAGATGATTACAGTCGTGTAACGTGTTCCTTGGATATACTTAATATCTAATAAAACTTCTGTTTCATCTTTTCTATCTCATTTTCTATCATATGTTAATACTCAATATCATAAATCGACAGATTGGTTCTGAGTTTACAAGTTCAGCCACTCAAACTCTTCTCCTTCATCATGGCATAATTCATCAGACTAGTTTTGTTTCTTTCCCACAAAAAAATGGTCGAGCTTAATGAAAACATAGACATGTTTTGGAGGTTGCTAGATCTATTATGTTTCAAGCTCACTTGCCTATTCAGTTTTGGGGAGATAGTGTACTTACTGCCACTTACATCATTAATAGAATACCCTCCAAACTTCTTCATTTTTTAACTCCCTTTCAACTTCTCACTGGTTCTTCTCCTACATATACTCATCCTAGAGTATTTGAATGTCTTTGTTTTGCCTCAACATTATCTCGTTCAAGAACCAAATTTGATTCTAGAGCCATCAAATCCATTTTTCTTGGTTATTCTCATGGAAAGAAAGTTTATAAGCTTTATGATTTACAAAAGCATCAAGTTTTTTATAGTAGGGATATTGTCTTTTATGAGTGTGTATCCCTTTCTTCAGCTTGTCATCTTCTTCTTATGATTCTCTTTTTGATTGTGAGATTTGTCCTAATGATCTTTCTCATTTTTCTACACCTTCTAATGAGTAGCCACCTCATGAACAGTCATCTTCTGATCATCCATATATTGATCAGGCATCTATTGATCAGTCATCTCTTGATCAGTTATCTACTAATCAACCATCAGTTGATCAGTTACCTGCTGATCATGTACATGATCTACAGTTCACATTACCTATTGATATACCAAATAACCAATCTAGGCCACAAATACAATGAATATTATTCCACTAGTTCTTTTCATATGACATTCCCCAAAATGCTGGTCTGCCATTAGCTAGGACTTCTCTTACTCAGGTACCTCATTCTCTTTCACAGATTGTCTCCTATGCTAAACTGGATCCTCATTACCTTCAATTTGTTTCTTCTATTTCTCACCATATAGAACCTACTTCTTACACTGTTGCATCAAAAGATCCTTTGTGGGTTACAGCCATGAAATCTGAAATTAATGCATTGAAAAATTCTAATACTTGGGTTATCTCTGATCCTCCTTCTCATGCTAATCCTATGGGCTGTAAATGGGTGTTTAAAATCAAGCGCAAACCTGATGGCTCAGTTTACAGGTACAAAGCACATTTAGTTGCTAAAGGTTTTACTCAGCAAGAAGGTTTATATTACTTAGAAACTTTTGCACTTATTACAAAGATGACGACTGTCAAATTAG
Organism: Kalanchoe fedtschenkoi; assembly: GCA_002312845.1. Lineage (NCBI taxonomy): Eukaryota > Viridiplantae > Streptophyta > Magnoliopsida > Saxifragales > Crassulaceae > Kalanchoe > Kalanchoe fedtschenkoi. Next base: position 3,614,952 of record NQLW01000071.1, read on the forward strand.
TTTTGGTTGTTGTTGCTACTAAAAAATGGCCTCTGCGGCAGCCTAATGTGACCAATGCATTTCTCCATGGTGACTTGAATGAGGAAGTACATATGAAACTTCCTCCTGGATACAAACTTCCTCCCAAACATAAGTTTCACAAACCTGTGCGCAAACTTCAGAAGTCATTATATGGTTTGAAACAAGCGCT
>NQLW01000071.1:3618474-3631644 GCA_002312845.1 Kalanchoe fedtschenkoi
TATCAGTGACAGGGGGGGTATCATTTTATGTCTTTTGAACTTCACTTCCGTACATTTTTGCTCCTATGTTTTCTGCTCTCTTTGAAATGCAGTTCAACTGCATATATATATTGAACTGAGTTCTAATATCGGGTTACATTGCTTCTCTCACTAAACAGCATCTAAACACGTTTTCCATATCCATCATCATTCAAATCTTCAATACTATCCTTTCTCCCAAAAGAATATGTCAAATCAATATCCTCACTATTATCCGTATCACTATCATAATTTTCATCAAACTTTACATCAACATTTTCATCTTATGAAGAAACTTGTGATTCCTTTACCACAAATTTATAGAGCTCCCCGTTGTGATTTAATGAAGTTTTCTATTTTTTTTCTTTTTCTGTAACTTCTCATAACCAAAATTATATTTCCTAATTCTAGAAGACATATTCAAACAATGAGACAAATGAACTTGAGTTATTTTTAAATCCTAGATAAAAAGTTAACCAAAACAAGAGAAACAAAGCTGCTGTCTATTGTCAGTTGAGGAAAATATAACCCTAACCTATAGGAGTATGTCAATTCAGTAGCTACCTGCTTGCTGATGTATCTAATTCAAAGTCTGAGAAGCCGACTTTCTTACTGAAAATTGTTGTCTGAGAAGGGAAACAAAGTTGTTGTATGAGAAGCCGACTTGCTGATGCTGCATTAATGACTGAAAATTGTAATTTTAGATGCGATGAGAAATACAGGAAATAGTCTGAATGGAGAGCAGAGAGTTTGAATGGAAAATTGCAGATGGAAAAAATCCAGTTTGAATGGTATATTTCAGATGCAATGGAAAATTGCTGAGTGAAGTATTGATTAATTTATGTAGCCGGAGGGTTTGAATGAAGAATCAGACGATGAAGTGTCGTAGAAATAGGCAAGAGCCATTCGCCCGTTAGATGGAGAGAGCCAGAGAGACAAATCGCCGTAATCGTCGTTCGTTCGACCGTTTTCTGTTGGAAAATAAGCAAGCGATGATTACTTTTCTTTGATCGACGATCGACCTACCTTGCCTTGTGCGGCCTCTGCCTCTGCGTCTCTAGTTGCTACATTAGATTAGAAATTAGATTTTTTTTTTGAGAAACAATTACTCTCTCTGTTATCTTTTACATGTCACCTAATCGAATTTTTTTTGTCCATTTTTTTTTGTCACTTAATAATTTTCAATGCGTATTTAATATCAACAACTACCTTAAAATGTCAAACATTAATAACTTCTTTATCATAATCAATAAAAAAACATTTATCACCAGTAATAATATATCAATTTTACTTCTTGCATGAATTTTTTAAAAAAACCATCAACCACCCACTCATTAAATTTGTTCAACCGTTAGTATCTACTTCACCTTAATTTACTCAAATTAATCTTAAACGATATGTATTAGAGGATGGATGAAATAGCCCGTACATGAATGACCTTAAATTTTTGGGGCCCTGTGCAGTGGTCAAATAGTACTTATCCTAATAGACACATAACTTACATATATGCCGAGATTGTACTGACACCAAAATTCATAATTACAGAGAGACATACAAGTGGAGTCTCAGACACAAAAATTCATTCAAGTGCATATGCATGTATGTATGTCGGCAAGGCAAAAGTTAATCACCCTCCACGGTCCCACCGCAACTACTCTGATACAAGTGTCCACGGTATTCAATAAGGATTTATCTTATACTCTATTTATTTTTATTTTAAATAATTATTGCATCTTCTTAAAAATATTCATATCTGGATTAATATTCGTATGATCAAATGGGCAAGAAGTGGAAGAAGATATTATTAATATTCGTATGAATAATATGATATTATTAATATTTTTAAAAATAAATTTTCTGCTTTACATTAATAATACGCATATATTTTTTAACCAAATATATCGATGATATTGATAATGCTATCATATTTCTCATTCACTAAGGATGTGTTTGGTTTAGGGAAAATGATAGGGTAAAGAAAATTTGATGAAAAGTGAAATTTATTATAAATTTCATTTTATTTTACTTTGTTTGGTTTAGAATGGAAAATTTGAAGAAAAGTTTTAAAACTCCTTTTAATTTATATTAACTTTCCTTCTAATTTTTCACATAATTTTTTTCCCTCATATTTTTCATCTAAACTAACATTAGATTTTATGAATTTTCCTCTACATTTTCATTTCCACTAAATTCTCCCCCAACCAAACACAGCCTAAGAGAAATAAAAAAAGAGAGAGAGGGAGTCTCCCGGTCCCACTGCCACTCCATGTCCAATGCGATCCGGATCAGTAGCATCTCCCTTTCCTCCATCACTCTTCTTTTTGACTGTTTCTTTTTTTAAGCAGCAGAGCTGTCAACTTCTTCTTTTTCAATTCTCAGTTATCCACAACTTTGTTGCTTTGACGTCTAGCCTAGAGATGGACGATTTTCTGCTTCACCGACATGGTAGCGGGAGCAGTAGCACCCACAGGACGCCAGGCTTTCGCCGGAGATCCGACGCCATCGCTTACGGCACTAGTTATCAGAAGGCTGCTGCTCTTGTTGATCTGGTCCGTTTATATTTACCCCTCCTCCTTTTAAACCTTTTCTCTATTTCTTTCCTTCTCATTTTGTGTTCATATATTTTATGCCATTGTATTATGATCTCTCTGTTTCATTCTCCACCTGTGATCCACGTAATATAGGTGAATTGGGGTTTCGCGTGGTCTGGAGTTTTTTTTTTCATTTGGCCTACTTTCAATAATTTTTTTCGAAAATAGCCCTGCATGAGAAAAATTTTCGAAAATGGCCTCCTTTTGGCGAGCCGCTGTTTGAAACGGCGGTTGGGTTGAGGCCAGCCGCTGTTTCAAACAGCGGTTCGACTGATGTGCTGACTGGGCTAGACAGATGGACAAACCGCTGTTTCAAACAGCGGTTTGTTGTGGACTTCAGGCAACCGAGGCATGATCACCTGCTACTCTACTTCACGGTCAATCTCATCACCAGTTATACTAATCCCTTTAAGCAACATCTCCAACAACTTCCTTTTAGAAAACTGAGCAGTCTTCAAGCCTGGAGCAATCAAGTCAACAGGCTTGTTCCCTTTAGCATCGACAGAATTGATATTCGCAGACGCATCAACCAAGCACTTTGTCACCTCGAGAGCCAAATAGGAACCTCCAGCCGCAGCACAGTGAAGAGCTGTAACCCCATCAGATCCACAAGCCCTGTTGATCGCCGCCGTCGCCTAGTCGGATCGTCGCCTGTAGCCGCTAGGGTTTGCTAAGTGATGGAGAGAAGAAGAAGAAAAGAACCCCGTGCCCGATTTTAGATCTAATCCAACCGCTGTTTGAAACAGCGGTTGGACTTAACTAAAACGACGCCGTATCAGTGCGTCGCTTTTCAAAAACAAACAATATTTCTCATCCCAGCCGCTGTTTCAAACAGCGGCTGAAGTCGACAACAAACCGCCGCTCCAAACAGCGGTTGGGTTGAGGCCAGCCGCTGTTTGAAACAGCGGTTTGTCCACCTGTCTGCTGACTGGGTAGCCCAATCAGCACATCAGTCGAACCGCTGTTTGAAACAGCGGCTTCTCTCAACCCAACCGCCGTTTCAAACAGCGGCTCGCCAAAAAGAGGCCATTTTCGAAAACTTTTCTCATGCAGGGCCATTTTCGAAAAAAATTGTTGAAAGGAGGCCAAATAAAAAAAAATTCCGTGGTCTGTAGGTTTTTCCAAAATGATCACTTCAGCATCAAAATGCATTGTGTCCAAATAGTATTAGCTCATCTGAACACATCTTTAGGACATATTTATTCTCATGGTTTATATTTTATATATCCTGGAAAGTTTAATTTTTCCTATTGTTAGAGTATGGATAATCTTCTCTAATAATGGCTGACGGTACAGGCTGAAGATGGAGTTGGATTACCTGAACAGATACTTAATGCGCCAAGCTTTCAAAAAGCTTCGAAGTTCTACTTTATGTTTACCAAGATGGATTTTATTTGGACCCTCAACATCTTTGCTTTGATAATTCTGAACTTCCTTGAGGTTGGACTCTACTTGACATTTTATTTCGGCATTAGCTTTGCTGCAAAACGTTGATAAGTAAGGCATCACCGATAATTTATCAGTATAATGTTTCAGAGACCTTTATGGTGTTCAACCTCCGCTGTCGACTCTTGTGATAATAGAGATCACTACTTTCTTGGGCAATTGCCATATTTGACTGGAGTTGGCTCAGTCATATATGAGGTAAGAATCACAGTCCGAGATATTTCTCTTGATTTGCTAAATGTGGCAAGTAGACGTGCCTTCGGCTATTTAAAAGAATATGTTCGCCTGTTCAGATGGGCTTGTTTGGACTAAGTAAGTTGATATTCAAATAAGGTGGAAGGAGTAAATATTACAAACGGCTTCTTTTCCAGGAGAAACTAGAAATATGTTATCTATACTGGATTGCAACCCAATCAAACCTTAGCTGCAACTTCTTAACTTTATGAATATGGACCAGTATCTCTATCAGACTTTGATTACGGCTTAGAAGTGCTTCTAAGGAATAATAATTTGTCATGAACAAAAGTTAGGCAATTCATACTCCTTAGATATGTTGTTCCTCCTCATGAAAAATATGATTATTGAGTATTTTATAATGCTTGAAACCAGCAAGAGCAAACATGTTGATCTGTAGCATACAACATAGACTAGAATGGAAGTTATTTTGTTTAGAGTACCTGAAGTGTATATCATAACCAATTCATCATTTTACTAGAACAATTCAGTGATTTTTATTGTAAAACATGTACTAGTTATATAGTTCACTACAAGTGTGTTTCCTGGTTTCTTTACTTCCTACAACCCTGTCACCTTATATGAGTAGCCTGCCCTCAATGGATCTAACTCTAAAGACGAATTGCTGGAATTGAGCATTATACACTAGATGAAATTTTTTACAATCAAAGTAGTAATGATCTCAAGGTAGAATGTATTTTGTTTTGTTAAGGGCTCATATTCGTTTCACCATTAAGGGCTGCTTGAAGTTTGGTCATCCTTATTTATCTATTTGGTTGTAGAGGATATTTTTTTGATCATGCACATCGTCTCTTGTGATCGATCTTATTATTCAAGTATATCATGTTTCATGCAGGGTATAGTTCTCGTGATCCTGGCAGTTCAGACTTTATTTCCAGTTGTTTATGAAGGTTTAGGGATCTATTGGAATAATCTTGTGAATAAACTTAAGGTACTCATTCTACACTAAAAATTATATATTTAAGTGATTCCGAAGTTTCTGATCACATTATTTGCTTGTTCAATGCTAAATTAAGATAAGGACAGAAAGTAGGATTAATTCGAAATTTAGACTTCACATCACATTTTCACCCTGGACTATATTTTCCAGCTTGATAAAAAAATGTCTAAGGATACTCACTGTCACGTCTTATAGGCAATGTTCTGAATAGTAGCTTAACCCCTATGACGTAAAATAGCTCAGAAGAGCTGGGAAATTCCAGAAAGATAAACTATTTTTGTTGAAATTTACCAAGATAGGAATTTTTTCAAGTTCCCAAAATTTGAAAAAAAAAAATGAACATCATAATTGCAAATGATTCAAGAAAAAAAAGAGTACTGGTGAACTACAGAAACATTGGAATGTCCTACTTGTAAACATTCGGTATCCTCTTGTCAATGTTTCAGATTCATTCAATAATAACAACAACAATAGTGGTGTACCAGAAAAAAGATATTGATGACTCTAAGTTCCCAACTATGCATTAACAGTTTGTAACACATCAATGGTTACAACAATGGAAACCTGCCCTGTGACTTGTTTTTGATTCTATTATATGTAGGATCTATGTTTAACATCTCTACATTTAACTGAATATACTGATACCCAATATGCTGTATCACATGATGGATACCACACGTTCTTAGCACTATTGTTACTGAATAGTCAATTCACTTGCATTATCATGATTTACATGCAACATAGTGCTTTGTTAGATAAATCATGACCATTATACTTGATGCTTCTTATTTTAAGTCGATAGCAAAATCATTACTGTGCTTTATATCGTTTAAAAAAATTTATTAAGGACCAGTATACTAGTGCTTGATGCTACTGCTTTCCCCTTGCCATAATAATGGATATGTCACAGCACTTTAAATTGATTTTTTATTCACTTCACCAAATTTTTCAATAGTGGAAACTAATACACTATACAATCTATATCATGGCTAAGCGGCCATCCATATAATATAACTGTTTTCCATATCTATATCTTTTATAATATTATTCTGTCTTATTAAACTTTCAGGTGCTTTTCTTGTTCATTTTGCTTGCTGATTTGTTGGTCTATGGTATTTATCTCTCCCCCGTTGCCTTCACTTCTATCCCCTTCAGGATTGCACCATATGCTAGGGTGGTTGTTTTTATTTTGAACATCAGGTAAACATAAACTACTTTTAACAGGTTGGTGGATGCTTTAGTTTTATTTGCTTGTTTGCACCAAAGTTTTCTTGACATTTTGCAGATTTTACATAATTTCGTTTCAGTTTGTAAAAAAGTTAATGCAGCAAATTAGGTGATGTCATTGGTTCTTATTTGAGTTTTGTGTGGCTTATTATGAAAGTACTATTAGCAATTTGAACTATTGTAAACTTAGTCATAAAAACGCGATACCAAAAATATGTTCTAACACATTCCTACTGGATTACAGTTTGAATCTAGTGCATTTATTATCTACTTACAAATTTCATGTTGGTGATAGGGAGTTGAGACAGAGCCTTATCATCTTATCTGGGATGCTTGGGACGTACCTTAATGTCGTGGTTCGTACCCTCTAACTTGAAAGTATATTCATGTACTTTTCACCGATGTAATTTTTGTTTAGGTTCATTTTTATGATGTATGTGCTTAAAAATTGAGAATCTTAATGTGCCCTTTAAGGCTCCTTTTCAATCACTCATTGGGGTTCACATTCTCATACCTCTTTCCAACTTTTCTCGTTCAGGCTTTGGGGTTTGTTTTTCTGCTTTTCTCCAGTTGGTTAGCCTATGTTATATTTGAAGACACCCAGGAGGGGAAGACAGTCTTTCCATCTTATGGTATCACTCTGTATAAGATGTTTATTTTGTTTACCACATCCAACAATCCAGATGTTTGGATCCCTGCATACAAGTAAGTGGGAAATGTTAAAATCTCTGTAATATTGTGGGGAAATTAACTCTCTCTCTCTCTCTCTCTCTGTTTAAAAAATAAATAAATTGCTGAGGTACAAAGGATTGACTTGGCGTGCTGTCTAATTCCTTGTTCTATGGTCTTTTAGTTGTAGTGTAAATGAAGTGGGCTACCTTCAGCGACAGGGATGCCCTTCTCCACACAAGCCAATACACTATAATATATAGATACTTTATATTTGTTCAAATGAACATTTGCTTATTATCTTGATGTTCTGGTTTGTTGGTGACATTGATTTGGTAGAAAAATCGGACTCCGGCCATTGCTCAACATGTAGCACTAAGCAGCTAATTTAATCAAATTGCACATTCTATTGTGGAAATTAGATTTATGGAAGTGATGTATGTGACTATACCATGTAATATTTTCCATGCATTGTATTTGGTTGTCATTGGCTTGAAGTCCACCACTGTCTAAACTATGTGTATTTTGTTATTAGGGCTTCACGTTGGTACAGTCTTTTCTTTATCCTCTATATTTTACTGGGTGTCTACTTCGTCACAAATTTGATCCTTGCCGTTGTATACGATAGTTTTAAAAGTCAGGTATCGCCTCTGTTTAATCAGATGTGCTGTAAATCTTTTTTCTTTCTAGACGGAACTTTAATTCTTTGACTCTTTTCATTCGTTCGATGCAGCTTGCTAAACAAGTATCTGAGATGGACAGTATGAGGAAAAAGAACTTGGCAAAAGCTTTCAATCTTCTAGATAAACAAGTGAGAAACATTTCACAAACTTTCTCTTGTTTGATGAAAACTGCTGGTATATGTGTGTTTGTATTTACAACTTGGCACATCCTTATAGAGCATTGATTACTGGATGCTTAAAATCAATGGAGTCGTAATGAAACTACAAAATTCTGATATGTCCAATAGGGGGCTGCAGCAGGCTAAGGCCATGTTCAGGGTCATGGCTGAATGGCTTGGGTATCCAATTTAAGTTAGAAATTCATATATTTCTGCCTGCAGTTGAAATCATTGGCTTGCTTAGGACCTTTTTCCACACACCTGGCATAATCTTACAATTTCATCTTATATTCTAATGAGTAGTACTGTTAACAATCTTGGTTAATCACATAATTGATGAAATTCAGAAGCTAAGAAATACTGTGCGTCCTATTCACTAAAATATAATTGTTTGTAGTGCGACATTGTGTTGGTCATCAATATTGTGGATTGACCCACAGGTTGTTTATTGCTGGCTTTAAGTCGCAACTTAGTGAAACAAGCTTAGAAATCCAAGTTTGCATCACAATGTAACATTATATTTATTTGCAATTTTTGTAATATCGAATTCATTTATTTTTCAAAAAATTAACTAATAATATTATCAGTGGTACCAGTTTGATTTTTTAGGATTTGTTCGGTTAATGAGAAATCATGATGAAAGAAAAATGAGATGGAAACAAAATCTATCATGCAATTTACTTGATTTTGTAATTACTTGGTTTTCACGGAAAATGCCAAGAAAACTGTTATTTCGATTATTATGAACCACCGTTTCACTGCTTTTTTCTTCAGAACTTTCAAACATCACCCCCAAAACAGGTGATTTCTTTCATTTTTCTCTGCATAATTTTTCTTAAAACGATAATTTCTAAAAAGTTGCAAAAATGCATCCTTATCCATTTGCGGTATATTTTCAATATTAAAATTGAGATATCATTATAAAAATTAACTCAAATAAAACTCTCCATCAATTCACAAATAATTTTTTGACGGTTTGGACAAAGTTTTTGAATTTTCATGAAAATGATGTCTTCAAAATCGGTGTTAGATAATATTTATTTATGCTGAATCGTGGTTTATTAATATTATAATCTTTTCAAATTTTAAAATGTATTATATCCTGAACATTTTACTTAGTGTGATGTGTTTGAGGGAGTTTCTTGGTATTTGAAATTAGGATTTTAAAATAAACTTGAATACATGTTTGAAGACATATTTTTGAATTGTTAAATATCTAAATCTATATTTTACCCCTCAGTTTCAAATTAGATTTAGTTCCAGCTTCAATATTTTGTTTCAAGATAGAAGTATTCATACCTAAAATAATATCGAATTATATATAATGCACCTAATATACCCCTAATTAATAGTTTTTGCAAACACATTCCAAAACTTGTTAACTAATCATATTAATTAATTAATATTCTAACCAATTAAATGTAGCTATTAACTGTTGACAAAAAGATATATTTGTAAATGTCATCTTCTCCTTAATATAGACAATATGAATCAAAACTACCTATAATTTGAAATCGAGAAAGTAAAGTTTTAGGCTATAAAATTAAATTAATTTGATGAATAACAATTACTGGATTATGTACATGCTCCTCTCTATTTTCATATCAATTTTTTCATTAACTTGTATAGATATTTATTTATTAATTAATCAATGACCAAACATTTGCACGTCCACTTTCTGTGAAACTTTCATCATTACTACATTTTTCTTACTTGAATAGATTTATGCGTTAGATCATTATTAATTAATTTAATTTAATTTAGTCTTTAAATGTATTTTGGGTAATTCAATTGTCCAATTGATAGTATAATATTACATGCTTTATCATTTATATATTTTTATTAGTAGAATCTCTAAATATTATATTCTTATTTGTACAGACAGAATGCACAAGCCAGCACATGCAGTGCATGTGATCAAGTTTTGTTATATATTGTGATCTGAGCTTCAAGTGCAAATCTAATTAAAGCCACAATCGGATGAACCAGTAATCCATGAATTTAGTATAAAAAAAAATGAAATAATCTAATTTAAGCTATCACTCGGAAAAACTACTAGATTAATGAATTTCACCATGTAAATGATGAACATTGTTGAGTTATGTCTTGCATCATTATTTAGGAAGTCTTGAGTTTAGGGAAATTTTGTTTAATTAGGATTTTCTAATATTTAAAAATCCTAATCTTGTTAGGATTAAAAACTTAATCTTGTTAGATTAGAAATTCTATTTGTTTTAGGATTTCATTGTAGCCTATATAAACCTAGTCAGGGTTTATTTGAAAGGCAGATTAGAAAGCCATAAACTCTCTCTTATATTTTCTTCCTTGAAGTAATAAGATCCTTGTCTTTGTCCGTGGACGCAGGTCACTACGACCGAACCACGTATCTCTTGTGTCTTCGTTTATTCTCATTCGTTGTTCTAGTCAATATTCCGCTGCCCTACTCCAACAAACTGGTATCAGAGCTTAGGGTTTCGTGATGGTGACTTCGTTGCGGTTTGACGTTACACCTTTTGATGGCAAGAACAACTTTGCGACATGGAGAATAAAGATGAAGGCTTTGTTGCGGCGTGAGGGAACTGTGAGAGCTTTGGATGGTAAATATCCCAATGATATGACATTGCAGAGATTGAGGAGATGGAAGAAGGAGCGCTTGGAGCACTCCAGTTATCCTTAAAGGATGAGTTCTCCGGGAAGTTTCAGATGTAGAAACAGCTAAAGAATTATGGGATAAATTGGATATCTTGTACAATAAGAAGACGTTAACCGGTCGATTGTACTTGAAGACTCGGCTTTTTAATCTCAGGATGAAAGAAGGCAGTTCCTTACAAACTCATATGAGTAAGTTTAACAAAATCATTCATGACTTAAAAGGTATGAATGAGGATTTTAAGGATGAAGATGTAGTCATCTCATTGTTGTGCTCTTAACCTAAATCTATGCGTAGTTTTGTGAACTCTATGTTATATGGCCGAGATACATTAACATTAGAAGAGGTAAAGTCAGCATTGTTGTCTGAGGAGATGCGAGGAAAATTAACAGGAGAAGATTCTGATGAACATGCAGAGAGTCTTGTTATTCGAGGAAGATCTTCTCAAAAGGACAATAGCAAACAAAGGGGAAAGTCTAGGGGCCGGTCACAGTAATCCTAGGAAGGATGTCAGCAAAGTTGAGTGTTTCTACTGTCACCAGTTGGGTCACTACAAATCTGATTGTCCAGTGCTTAAAAGGAAAGGAAAGAACAAGAAAACCTCTGAGAGTTCTGCTAGTTTAGTAGAGGACAAGTCCGAGGGACTAGACGTCTTTACTATTTCTGATCGTGATGATCGTTCAGATTCAGAATGGATTCTTGATTGTGCATGCACCTATCATTTCACTCCATTCAGGGATTGGTTCATGACATATGAGAAGATGAACGGTGCAGTCCTAGTAGGGAATAATGCAGAGTGCAGTATTCATGGGATTGGTAATGTTCAAATTAAATGTCATGATGGTATAGTCAGAATTCTTACAGACGTCCGACATATTCCTGATTTGAAAAAAATTTTGATTTCTCTGAGTACACTGGATCGTAACGGCTATGAATTTCATGGTGTAGGTGGAGATTTGAAGGTAAAGAAGGGCTCTATGATTGTGCTGAAAGGGAAGCTTAATAGAGGCTTATATGTGCTTCAAAGAAGTACAGTTGCAGGATCAGTTGACGTAGCTGCAGATTCTGAGACGGATCACACCAAATTATGGCATATGCGGCTTGGTAATATGAGCGAGAGAGGAATGATTTTATTGAGTGAATGCGGTTTGCTATGTGGCCAGAAGACAGGATCACTTGACTTTTGTGAGCATTGTGTTCTTGGAAAGCAACACAGAGTCAAGTTCAGTACCGGTATTCACAATACAAAGAGTACTGTTGATTATATTCATTCTGACTTGTGGGGTCCCTCTCCAGTTACCTCTCTTGGTGGTGCAAGGTATCTCTTGACATTCATTGATGATTTTTCGAGGAAAGTTTGGGTGTTCTTCTTAGCCAAGAAGAGCGATGTTTTTCTGAATTTCAAGAGATGGAAGACATTGATGGAGAATCAGACAGGGAAAAGGATTAAGCGCCTTAGAACAGATAAAGGTTTAGAATTTGTTGGAGGTGAATTCAATAACTTTTGTGCCGATGCAGGCATTATTAGACACCGTACCGTGAGACACACTCCACAACAAAATGGAGTTGCAGAACGAATGAATAGAACTCTAATTGAGAGAGCTAGATGCATGCTCTCCAATGCTGGTTTGGGTAAAGAATTTTGGGCAGAAGCGGTCAATACAGCTTGTCACTTGGTGAATATGTCGCCTTCTACTGCTATTGAATGTAAGACACCTAATGAGGTGTGGTAAGGTACACCTTCTGATTATTCTGACTTAAAAGCATTTGGTTGTCCAACATATTATCATGTTACTGATGGAAAGCTTGAGCCGAGAGCTCGGAGAGCTATCTATTTGGGACATGCTAGTGGAGTTAAGGGTTACTAGTTATGGGATCCTACTTTCAGAAAGACAGTAATCAGTAGGGATGTTATTTTTGATGAATATGCTTTGTTTAAACATGCTGCGAAGCAGGTGGAAGTTAGCAGTGAAGTAGATGAGACTCGTCTTAAGGTGGAACTTGAAGTTGAAGTATCAACAAAGGCTCCAGAGATAGTAAGTGATCAACCGGTGACTGATGAAGTTGTGAATACTAACAGAAGTTCAGAGACGAGATGGGCTCGCAGTATTGCTCTTGACCGTGAAAGAAGAGAAATTAGAGTTCCGCAGAAATACGGATACTCTAACTTTGTTGCTTATGCTTTGACAGTTGCTGAGGAGATAGGAGAACCGTCTACCTATTCGGAAGCTACTAAATGCGTTGAGTCTGCCCAATGGTCAGTTGCTATGGCTGAAGAGATTGAATCTCTTCATAAGAACCAAACCTGTGAGTTAGTACCTTTATCTCAAGGTAAACGAGCAGATATGTTGACAAAGCCAGTTCCTCTTAATAAGTTCAAGCATTGCTTGGACTTGATCAGCATTCAGAAGTTCTGATGGCCCTATAGGGCTGGTTGGCAAAGGCGTGGAGAAGTATCTTTTGAAGTTGGCATGATGCAAGCCAAGGTGGAATTTGTTGAGTTATGTCTTGCATCATTATTTAGGAAGTCTTG